>NDGN011439175.1:0-28591 GCA_002564285.1 Tympanoctomys barrerae
GAAGTCCCCACCCCATGACTGCATGAGGCTTTGGGGGAACAACTAGACACAAACCATAACAGAAGTGAAGAGTCTGGATTGGATCCAGGCCCCTCTTACCCTGAAGCCTGACTGTTTCGTGTTTTCCAGACTGGCTTCAGTAACAACTTCTTCCTGCATTCCCATTCCAAGGCTTGGGATAGCCTCAGCTGCTGCCTGGGCAAGAGTAGTCAGTCCATGGCCGCAGCGTCGTCTGTCTTAGAAGAATAATGGCTCCTGTCATCAATTCAATCTGCTCCCGACTCTTCCAGAAGCTCAGCATGTACAGGCCGGTTGGCTGGAGGTGGGGCCAGGGTCTGAGCGCCTCGCTCTGCCCTGGGACTGCAGGAGGACTGGGGAGTGCATCTTTTGACACTTTGTCTTGTCCTGTGTTCTAGTTAGTTGCCCCCACTGGACTGTAGCTATCCGTGCAAATCCCAAAACATGTAGCCAAGAAAGTGAAAACAATAAATGCTCCATCAATGAGTGCTCCAAGTACCACACTGACTTAGATTTTTATAGTCAGACTTTCCTGGCAGAAGCTGCACATGTGACACACTCACCGCAATCAGCCTGTGTTTGTGGGTCCCTCCCTACTACACTTCCTCCTCCTAGCTCGCGCTGGTGAAGAGGCTGATGTCACGTGCCTCCTCTCCCTGGCGCTTCCACGCTGCAGCTCACCTGTTTCCTACTAACACCTTGGCCATCCACTGCAGGGGTGCAGGAGAGAAAAGCCAGGTGGTTCAGTACGAGGCCAAGGTTCAGAGTGAGGAAGTTGCTGTCATTTGTTTCCCCGCATCCTTTGGGGGCCAAAGGGTGTGTGGGGCGCACACCACAAGGCAGCCTAGAAATGCAAAGCCTGCAGATTGGCAAACAGCTGTACTTTTGTGCAAGTTAAGGAATAAAATGTGTGCATTTGTGTCTTTCAAACACTATTCTGTGAGGCAGGGGTCAGATGTGACTTTTCACTGCCTGTGTTATGGAAGGGGAGGGCAAAGGGATTTGAGACTTCACGTTCTGTAGCTGTGGGTAGGTGTGCACTGCTGCACTACCGAGGGCTTTAGGGAAAACTGAAGACACACCACACACACACACACACACACACACACACACGTATACATGGAATCTTCCCTTCCCTCAAGGACCTTCCTGAAATGTGCCAGACCTAAGTGCCAAACCTTCCTCTCTGCCCTGGTACAGCCCAGGCGCACGCTTGTCAGTTTGCAGAATCATAGTCCCCTCTCTGGCGTCTATGTCTGCATCAGCCAGGGGCCTGTCCTACCTGCTCAACTTTCTGCTGCCAGAGAGCCTCTGACAGCTGCGGCTAAATGGATTGGTGTGACTTTGGATAACTGAGCGGACCTCTCTGAGCCTCAGCTGCTTTATATCTAAAGTCAGAATCCTTCTCAGGGTTGCCATGGGGAATCAGGGAACATTACAAGCATAAACATTAGTCATTTCCTTCTCTACTCACTCTGCAGAAGAAAAGGAGGAAGTGGCAGGCTGGGCCACGTTGCCTGAGTGGTCCTGCAATGACCAAGTCCCTAGCACCGTGCTTTGTGGAAGTTTAACCAACTCACTGCGGCACAAACTTCTGGGCAAGGGTGCCTCAGCTCTGGGCGTGCTCTAGGTCCACTGCTGTTCCACTTTGTGCCCCCGGCCCTCCCTCTGGTTGTCTCCTCCTGCCCTCAGCACTGCCTCACTCCATAAACCAAGTAAGCCCAAAGATCACCTTGTGGTTCCAAGGGCAATCCCATTGCTCTAAGACTCAGGTGTACAAGGCAGACTATTTTTCAGTATTTTTATTGTAACACAATCCACAGCACATCAGCACTCCCATCTCCAGAATGCTTTTCATCTGCCCAAACTGAAGCTACAGCTGAGAGACGTCAAATCCCCATCCCCCGTGCTCTGCTCCCTGGCAGCCACCTTTCTACTTTCTGTGCCTTAAATTCCACTACTTTTGATACCATATGCACATGAAATCATTCAATAAAAATCCCTCGCTGTCTGGTATATTTTGCTTAGCATGATGACCTCTTGCTGTAGGACATTATTGTGTCTACTACCTCTATGTGTCTACTACCCATATTGGAGTTTGTATCAGAATTTTCTTTCCTTCCCTTCATTTTCCTTTTTCTTTCCCTTTCCTTCTCTTCCCTTCTCTTTTTCTGTACTAGGGATTGAGCCCAGGTCCAGTGTTTTATTTTGAGACAAGCTCTTGCTAGGTCACTGAGTTGCCTGGGCTATGCTCAAATTTATGATCTTCCTTCAGCCTCCCAGAGTGGACCTGGGTAAAGATTTAAGCTCAGTGTCTGTGCAGCTTCTTCTCTGTTCTACTTGCACACAGCCAGCCTCTTGCGTTCACATGTTCATGGATTCAGTGAGCGCGTGTGGAATGTATGGCGAATGAGGCTCTGTGACAAGAGGACAACAGTGTCTGCTCTCAGAACGCTCTCAGACCAGGTTCTGCAGCCAGGGCTGGAGATCTCTGAGCAGGACAGGGGTGCCAGGAAAGATGGGTGCATTTTAGGAAAACTTTGCAGAGAGAGAGGCAAGGAGAGGTGAGTGGTGCCCTCCCCTTAGGTGAGTGGGGCTTGAACAGAGGAGTAGGCATCTGGTAGACCAGCAGGCCTGTGGAGGCTATCCAGGTAGGGAGGAGCCCAGGTAAACAGGAGCCTGGTGCATGTTGGTAAGATGCAGGGGGCCCTAGGGAGGATGCAGGCAGTGTCAGAATCAGGCTTGAGGCAGGAAGCAAAGCACAGTGGGAGACGAGGTTCCAGGGGTTGGAGGGACTAGATCAACACAGGACCAGGGTCATCACACAAAGTCTCGTGGGGAGCATGCAGAGAAAGAACATGCTTCATGTACTCCTAGAAGCATGTTAGTTCAGTGGACAAGATCCTGGACAAAGTGATTCCCAAGCTTCCTGTGTCTTCTTAAACTAGTGACACAGAGATGGAAGGTCCCCAGCCTAAGGGAAACTGACTGGGGCCCTGGTCTGGGCCCAGTGAGATCTAAGCCATGTGCTGGCTGGGGGATGGTGTCAGAGTGTGGGGAGGATCGGGTGACTCAGGAGCACCACCCAGCCACACAATCCCAACCCACAAGCTCTGCGTACTTTGGGCCAAAGTAGCTAAGGAAATCAGGTTGGCTTCCAAGTAGGACGGACGCAGGAAACTCATAGAAACACTGCCAAAGTGAAGAGCTGAGAGCAGCTGAGGACTCTCTGAAACTTACCTAAGGGAGAGGAATGAGGCCCAGAGTTGAGTCAGGACTCCTGGCTCAGATCTGACTTCTCTGAGTCATTCCTATGCGGTGTATGCAAAATTGCTCAATTGCTCTGAGTTTGTCTCTTCATCTTAAAATAGGGGTGATAAGTTTCCACTTTGTTTATATGAGATTAGTGATTCAAATAAAGAAGGTCGGGTTGTGATTACAACAGTGAACTCTGGCCCATTTTCTGGTGCTGATGTGGGGTATGCACTGAAAATGGCAGAGGGGGCTGCATTCCGAGTGCAGCACAAAGGGCTATGGAAGCGGGAGGAAGCTAAGCTAAGATTCAGCACTCAGGCATAGGCCAGAGGTCCCCAGGCTTCTTTATGACGTGCTGGTGATAGATGAGCCCGAAGTGAGGCTCTAGGAGGGGTGACAGTCATGCCACCACGTGACAGTGCATCGTAATGAGGAGGACTTTGCCTGGGAGCTGTCTCTGTGGTGAAGGTGTCTGAGGTCACTGAGAGTAAGTGCTACACCAGCCAATCATGGGAGCAGAGCTCCAGACCTGAATTCAGGAACACAAGCTTGTACCCCGTGTCCCAGATAGACCCTCTGGTCACAGTGTGGTGAGCCCGGGTCACGCACGCTGCAGCAGACTGTATCATTAAAAGCTCTAAATGGTGTGCCCTTACTCATCTTGGAAATCTCCCTGTGCTAAGTTCCTCCTGTGTGGCCCTAACTCACATGGTGGGTAGCCAGTAAGGATGGGCTTTTTAAACTGGCAGGAGCCAGAGACTTGCTCCTTCCTCTTGCCCTTCCCCATGTGGGCAGCCGAGGAGTGGTGCTGTCTCCCCTGCAGCTGTTCCCACCAACTCTAGGTCCACCTGGCTGCCCATCCGCCCAAGGCACTTTGCTGCCTGTGGGCCTCCACCGCCCAGGACGCCTGTAAAAGCTAAGAATACGTTATAAAACCACCGTAAGGTTTTATGAGCCCTCTTTCCCAGGGACCAATCCTGGTGATGTGAATCACATCAACATCTGTATGTGGGGCTCAGGATGCGCAGCTAGGAGTAGGTGAGCAGATGGGCTAGGAAGAGGTGGCTTGGGGTGGGGGCAGCCGGATTGCGCACCTCCAAAGGGCTCCAGCTCTGGGTGACCTTGACTGACTCTCCTGCCTCCTTGTTGGGGCTGTTTACTTTGGTCCCAGAGACAGGAATGGAAAGAAGAACAGAGGTGGGGGTGGGGTAGGGGTGATGTGGGGGAAGGAGATAAGGGTGCATGACAAGGGTGTGGGGTCATGCAGACCTTAGCCTAGGTCTTGCCTCCTCTGTTTTCCACTGTGCTCCCAGGACAGTTCGCTTACCCTAGGGCCTAACGTTATCATTTGTAAAGTGGGGATAATGGAAGTGTCATGCTTAGTTGTTCAAATAAGGTAACAGATGTCGTGTTTAGCAAGATGGCTAGAACAAACTAGTCAATAATATTATATTAAATAAAATATCGTGGAAGGGTTCTTTTATTTTTATTTTATTTATTTTTGTTTATGTATTTGGTATAGGGTCTCACTATGAAGCTCAGACTCATAGTGATCCTCCTGTTTTCAGCCTCCCCAGTGCTGGGATTACAGGTGTGCACCACCATGCCCAATCTGGGTGGCTGGCTCAGTGTGCCCAGAGGGTGGGGCTGTCATGTCATGTGGTGCAGGAAATCAAACCCTGGCGCCTGTGCTTGCCTAAGCAGGTGCTTAGTCCACTGAGCTATCTCGCCCACCCTGCTAGGGTTATTTTAACAATTTAAAATGTAGATATTATTTTTGCACATTGATTTAGCAACAAATGGCTAATAAATTTTTTGAATGAATATATGAATAGATGGATGAGTGAAGAAATACATAAGCTGAAAGTGTTGAGGAAAAGGCAAAGAAAGGGCCAGGGAGATGGCTCAGTAGACTAAGAGCTTGCCTGGCAAGCGCAAGGGCCTGAATTTAATCCCTGGTTCCATGCGGGGGTGGGGGGAGGAAAAGAAAATCCAGCTTATCTCTTTCTCCATGAAACCCTCTCTGGCATCTATTTCTTTAGCATACATTGAGTTTCACCTTATCTCATGGTATCTCCCAGTTCTTATATTTTTGATTCTTGACTCATTTTTTCAATTTATGCCTTTACTCAGCATCTACTAGTCCTTTAGCAGCATTCTGAGAACAAAATACAAAACACTCTTGCTCTCACCACTTGCTTTTTAGCAGTGACAGAAGTGGAAAGCACTGAAAAGCATGGAGAATAACTATGTTATAGACCTGCGCAGTGTTGTCAGTGCTGTGGAGGTTCAGAAGCAGGAGGAGGAGCCGGCACATGGCAGAGGAGGGTGTCTTTAGCGGGGACATCAGGAGGGGTCTTCTCGGACATGGTGCTACTGGAGCAAAACCTAACAGGGCCAAGGGGGTGAGTCATGCTGGTCTCTGGAAAACCCTGGTAGAGGGATATGGTGATCAACTGTCACCCTAACAATCCCTGAGGTGATGAATTTATAGGGATTTATTTCAGCTCAAGTTCTGGAGATCTCAGTCCATGGACAATCAGCCCTACAGGTTTAGGCCTGTGGTGAGGCAGCACGTCATGGTGGAAGTGTGACACAGAGGAGCTCTTTACTCCATGACCAGGGAGCAAAGGAGAGAACAGGGAAGAGCCTGTTCCTCACATTCTGGTGCAGGAGTCTGCCTGCAGTGACCTAGAGATCTTCTACTAGGCCCTACCTCCTAGAGTTCTATCACCTCCAAATAGTAGGCTAGGGACCCCTTATTCAAAACATATGAAGTGGGACTGGGGATGTAGCTGGGCGGCACAGCATCTGCCTAGCAAGCGCGAGGCCTAGAGTTCGATTCCCAGTACAGAAAAGAAAACAGAAAAAAAATAAATAATAAAATAAACCAAAAAAAAAAAAGAAAGAAAGAAAAAGAAAAAAACATGTGAAGTGAAGGACTAGCACAAAGGCCTGTGGTGGGAACTTGTATAACACACTAAAAGAAGATGGTAGGTACCTATCTCATTCTTTACCGATAAAGAAGGTAGGTTGGGAGTGTGCTGCTCACACCAAACCCGGGGAGGACTCCAGCTGCCTCATCATCCTTCTTTCTGACCTAACCACCCTCTTCTCTTGCCCCCAGTTCTGCTATGTCCTTGTTGGCCAACACTTTCTTCCCTGAAAAGAGATGGTGTTGAGAAGCAAACTTTCCTTTCAATAACTTGAACGTTATCAATCCCTCGGCAGATGAACCTGCAAACTTTGGAAAGATAGAGTAGCTGCTGATCATGCATCAAAATCTGCAAGAAAGAGGTGAGGAAAGTGGCCAGGGGAGACAAAGGCCAGGGAGCTGAGCCACTCCAGCATGGCCAGGGACAGAGGGCTGGTGCCTTCATAAATTCTGCCACCTAATTGAATTGTGGAAGAGCACTAGAGGAAGAGTCCAGACGGAGTTCCAGACCTGGCCAAGTCATTTCACTCACTCACTCACTAGCCCTGAGTTACCTCCCATCTGTAACTTGAGTATGTTAGATTTAGGGATGTCTAAAATTCTCCAAATCCAAAAGGCATATGTCTGTTTTCCCCAGAAGACGATGAACTCCTAGAAGGGTAAGTCTGACTTGTCTTTGTGTCCCTGGCATTTGTACCACAGGGGTGGTGTTAATGAACACAGGGAGGGCTGGAGTCTCAGGGAAGTTTTCCTGTAGCCCAGGGCCTGGAGCTATGTCTGTTTGCCTGCTCTGGCCTCACACATCCTGCTTGACTGAGCATTGACCTCTTTGGCCCAAGGGAGCTCCTATCAAGGGGCAGTTGATGGGAAACATCAGTTTGTTTACTTTTCATTAACTTGTAAGGGAAAGGATGCTGGGAGCTGGCTAGATGAGGGAAGAGGCCTGGGTCAGCCCCCCTTCCTCCGGAAGACACTCTGAGGCAATTCACCCAGCTCTTCCTCACGCACCATCCAGAGGCCGGGCTCCACGGATCCTGCCTACCAGTCCTGGGAGGCACTGGCTCTGTGCTGCTCTCACTTGGAGCCCAGCTGCCCTAATGAAGGCAACCTGTGTTCCTGCATGCGTCTCTGCACGCCTCCAGAGTAAGCCCTGCTGGCTGTGTGCAAGGCCCAATAATCGGCTGGCTATTGATCTGTGGATGGTAATTCTGAAGAAACCATCGCCACTCTGCAGGAGAGCACTTGATGGGGACATGGTGATTGTGGAGCAATGGTTTGGACTGCAAAGAAGTCTCTGGAAAACTGCAGTGGTCCTCAACCCAGCACTGCACCAGAGCTTCATGGAGGTGGAGCCCCTGGGGTGGCCCGGAAGAGAGAGGGCAAGGTTGGGGTCTCACTCTGAACCATGACTGCTTGATGAGGCTAAGGGAGGGAAATCAGGAAGTAGTATGGACTCTGCAGCCAGCCTGCCAACACTTCTTCCTCTTCTGTCAGGGAGTTGAGGTGTCGTTGGTGACCCGAAAGTGACATTTCAGGCTGGTGCACCAAGTAAAATGCCTTCCCGTGGGAAAATAGCTCCAAATGCCTGGGCCACATCCAAGCAGAAAGAGAGCCTGAGCCATTGACCTACAAAAATAACGAGTGTAAAGAAAATATTGAAACCCAGTTTCAGCACCTTATTTCCATGTCCTCTGTCATGTGCAGAGACCCCCTGTAAGCCCTGGCTTCTGTCCCCAAGAAAGGATCTGCGGTGCAGTGCTTTGAACCTCAGATAGTCCCATGACAAGTTCTGAGGCCTTGGGAATATTTTATGTTTTCTAAGTTGTACTTAAACCCATTTAAATACGGGGATGGTGAGAGAACAGGCTCAGTAGGCAAAGTATGAGAAGAAGCGCTGGGAAGGCTTTATAGATCATAAAGCACTAACCAAAATTAGCTGTTGGAATCGGGTCCACTGTTGGTGGGGAGTAGGATGAGCCAGGGCCTTCACACTGAGCTGTATCCCCAGCCTCTTTCATTTTATTTTACTTTACTTTGATACAGGGTCTTGCTAAGCCACTAAGTTACCTGGAGCTAGGTTGGAGGTCGTGATCCTTCTGGCTCAGCCTCCCAAGGGGCAGGGTTGCAGCTGGAGCCACCCCACAGGGCTGGGGCTACTTTTAGCAGCTACCAGTCAGTGGCATTTTAAGTCACGATATCAAATGCAGAGGTATTTCTTGGTTTACTTTTCCCCTTGGTCATAAAAATTGGCCACAATCTGAGTCCCAGCAAGGTAGGGAGGGATTCACCCAGAGCCCTTCTTCTTTCTGCCCTTCCAGCTTAGAAGTCTCTGAACACAGAAGTGGCCTGACCTCTATGGGTCGCATCTACCCCAGAAATGACTAGAAGCCCAGTCAGCTATCATGTATAAGTTCATAAGAACCCCGCCTGCTGCCCTTCCTTCTTGGGTCCTTGTTTTCTGCCCAATCCGCTTCCTTCTCTCCTGGCTACATGCAGGCATCAGATGCCCTGTGCCGCTTGTTGCTACCCTCATCTTCACCTCTCCTTTTTCTCTTCTTGGTACCTCCCGGTTCGGCAAGATAAATGTCGCTCACCAAGAGGTGTCCCTAAGAATTCCTGAAGTGGCCGGGCGGGGGGAAGGCTTTCATATATTTTTGGTACCAGAGATAATCAGATAATTGTGCAATTAACAGTCATTTTATCGCTCCTGTAATTTCCTTCTAACAAGAGCCCCCTTAAAAAAAAGTCAGAGGGATTTCTTTTCTCCCCTGTTGTTGTTATTTTGTCTGAAGTGTCTGTCTTTGGAAATTTGGTCGGACACCTACGCGCTTGGCAGGGAAGCAAGCGGGTGGGGAGCGTGCGGGAGGCTGAGCTCCTGGGGAAGAGAATCTGCAGAGCGGGCAGCTCTGTTCGCTCCCCGCCGAGCGAGCTCGGACCGCGGGAGGGGATGCGCAGGGGAGGCCGTGCCTGTCCCCTCAAGTTTCTACAACGATGCCCCCGCCCCCCACCAAGTACGCCCCTTCCTCTTCGCCCAGCCGCTGGCGAGGGAGACCTGGGGAAGGCACCTGCGGTGCCGCCCCCTTCGGGTGGTGGTGATTGCGAGCTAGGCCCTTCTGTATTTGCTGCGGCGAGTTAGGGTGCAGGGGCAGCGCTCCAGGGGCCACGTGATGGTGTCTGTCCCCTAGTCTAGAACCTGGCCGCACACGGAACTCCAGTTCTCCTTGCCGCATGGGCTTGGTCACAGAGGGGACAAACACCCTGAAGGCCCCATGCCAGGTAATTACCAAGCAAATTTCAGGTGACTGACACCCCCAACCCCCGCCCCCAGGCAGCACCTGCGGTGTGTGTTCCCTGATTGGCCCCTCTGCGCAGTCAGCTCCACATAAGCTGCGGGGACCCCTAATTGCTCTGGAGTTGCCAGGCTTTGCAAGGTAAGCATCCCGGTGTCCCTCACGGCCTGGGTGCCCGCGTGCCTGGTGCTGCCCTTCCCGGCCGGCCGCGTGGGACAGGTGTGGCGAGGTGCGGTTTGGCGCAGCGCAAGAACAGCTCTGCGCTGGTGGAGTTGGCGTGGGAAGAGATGGTGCAGAGCAGGGAGCAGGACAGCGCGACAGGGCGGCTTGTGGCAGGAGAGGGGCCACTTTGCCCTGGCCTGGGGCAAGGGGCCCGCTGGAGACACGGGATCCTCCTGTCCCTTCCCTCGGGTGCTTAGGCGCCTCATTGATGAGCCTTGTCATCATCCTTCAAGTGCAATTTTTTTAAATTGCAAAAATCTTACAGAGCTATTAACCTCAAAAGAGTTTAACATATGGCAGACCGAGTCTCCCTCTTACCCTAATTATAAGGCTTGCAGTAATGGGGCTGTCTTTTAAGTTACAGCTGCTGCGCTTTTGGCTTTCGCTAACATTACATCCTATTAAAGAGCTACATTAAATGCATGCAAATTGCTGGAGCGACCGCACTCTCCCGACCAATGGGAGGGACGGATTGCAGCCGAGGCGGCCTTATCGGGGTCAGACTCACCCTGCTGCGAGCGCCATATGATCTATCAATCACACTCCTCTCATTAATTAACTAATTCATTAAATATCTTTATATATGAAGGCCCGGCCAGGCGGAACATTGTGTTGACAGGGACGTCCCGTCAGCACTTAGTTCTGCACGCCCCTCCCCTCCTGCACCAGTCGCTGGGTAACCAAGACAGGTCAACTTCCCAGGGTCTGCAGGCACCAGAACAACCACCGCGCAGCTCCTGGGGGTGCCCTCCGTGGGGCTCCCTCTGCGTGACCCCCATTTGTCCTGCTTCCCTGGTGTGCCTGTCCTCTCACCAGCGGATTGATCCGATGAGCTCAGGGGGCTCTCAAGGCAACCCCTGAGGGGGCCGCTGGGAAGGGCCACGCTCCTCCAGGGCCCCTTGTCTAGCGCGGCACCCAGCCGCAGTAGTGCTTTGGACACCTCTGCTCAGTTGCCTCCTTCCCCTCCTCCAGTTCTTCTGACACCTGCGAGGCCTTCCTCCACTGCACTCCTTCAAAAGACTTTAGAAAGGAGAGTAGGACAGTCCTGTGAGCTACCCCTGGTGGTGCTGGAGGAGGGACAGGGATGGGAAGGGAGGGGGAGAGGAGTTTTAAAGTTAAAAACTGGCCTGCCATATAGGTACCCAGACTCCTGTACCAAGAAGAAAGTGCAGTGTGTTTTCCATGAACAACATTCAGAATGGGTGCTGGTTGCTGTGTGTACACAAACTTTAATACATATTATGGATACCAAACTCATTCCTTATTAAATGTCCCCCAGTATATGAAGTCACAGGTGGGTAGAACATATTGGCCATAGGGCCAATGCCATGGGAGCACATGTGCACACCTATGTGTGTGCAATTTATTGAGCACTATATGTCACTTTCCTATATTGTCTAATTTAATGTTAACAGTAACATCGCTGGGGGTTATTTTTTGCTTCCATAGTCTCAGAAAAGAAAGTAGGCTCACAGACTAGCAAGTCACAAGTCCAAGGGTCAAGTGGTAGAGCCCGAAGTCAGGCTTAGGCTTTCTGGATTCAAAGCGCTTACCGCCTTATCATCAGAATGCAGAAAAATGATGCTTGTGAGATCAGCCAATGGGCTGCACTTCTTGGTCGCTTTGCCCTCTTTGTCCACACAGCTGTTTCTCTATCCCCACGAACCGAGGTGGGTTGGAAAGATGGAGGTCATAGCATGCCCCGGGATAAGGGCTGCTAGCTCTTAACTGTGTTTAGGGGAATTGGAGTGGTTTTCCACATGGAGCACCTGGGGTAGACAGAGCCAGCTGCGTTATCCTTCTGCATGCTAAAGATCTGGGCCTTGTGCAGCTGGGTACAAGAATGGGATGGCACGGGCAGCTTCCATGCCAGCTGCTGGAGAACGCTCCCTCATCATGCTCAGGGTTCCACTGGAGAAGGCAGAATGGGTGAGTATGTCGGGGCAGTGATGGGTTTATGCAGGTGTGAGCCTTAGTTTTTGCTGTTTGGCTCATGCAACCTCCTGGTCCACCCAAATGAAGTATGGTGTGCAAGCAGGCATGCAAAGCTTAGGAATTCCTGGATCTTTCTGTGCTGCTGCTCTCTCTCCCTCTCCATCTTCCTCACTTTCATACTCTTCCAAGACATGGGGCTAATGGGCCTTGGCTGTTAGCATCTGGGACGTTGGGCACCAGTCTCACTATGGGCCTCTATAGCTTCTTCTAGCCCCCTTGGTTCCCAAGAATAGTTTTGGAATGGGGCGTGCTGAGATAATGGGGGTTAATGGTAACCTCAGAATCAATTTTCCCTCCCAGAAGAAAATTCTCCAGGCTTAGGCTGCACACACTGTAATAGTGAAAATGGCTCTAGATTTGAAAAATTGGCACGTTGTAGTCCAACAAGGCAATTTTTGAATTGTTCCATGCAGCTGTGCGCCTCTGGATGCTAGGCTGCTTGCGTCCTAAAGCCGTGGATGGAGAGCATTTTCCAGCCAAAAACAGTTTGGAACTGTTTGGTTTTTTTTCTACTTGCATCCAAGTCTGAATTTTTTTTTGTTTGTTTCTGTTCACTTTCCCAAAATTCCTTGGGACTTTGGCCTCTACTGTAGCAGCTGCTGCCGGAGCTACTGGACAATGCAAGAGGGCTGTGGCTCACTGCAGAATGTCTTTCATGCAGGCCTGAGGCCTGAGGGCCTGGGAGGGACAGTTTCCTGAGGAGCAGGGCCCACGTGCAGGGAGCAGGAAGAGGCTGTCGTGGGTCAGGAGTGCGCAGCTCCTACTCAGCTTTTCCAGGCTGCTGTCACAGGGAAGCCTTTCTTGGACTGAATGAAAGAACCCAAAAGAAGAAGTGTCTTTGATCATTGCACAGGAGACTTGACTCCAAGCTGCATTTGCTCTACTGTAAGATGAGAACCATTTTGTCCTGTTTTTTTTTTTTTCAAACAGTAAAGTACAAAACAAGGCATCTTAGAATACAAAAAAGTAAAGGCTATATATTTCAAGTAATGAAAACATAGACTATAAGGACTGCAATGCAGTTTACCAATTACTTAGTAAATGTCCTTGTACGGGTGGGAAATGGACATTGCCCAAGGTCCCCTATCTGGTTGGCGGATAAGATCTTCATCTCACTGTGTGGTGCTTCCGGCATGGTGGGTAATGACCCGAGTGGCTGGGGGATAGCCATTGTTCTGTCCCTCTGCTCTGGTGGCCACGGCTCTCTTCCTTCAGCTTATTTCCCCCTCCATCAGTTCTGCTAATGGAAGGACTTACTTGGTGATTCGCGATGGCAGCTGAATCATGTGTTGAAATGGAACGTGGGACGAGAGCTGAACTGGTGGCTGACCTGCCTGCCATTCCTGCTACTGCCTACCCATTCTCTCTCTCTCTCTCTCTCTCTCTCTCTCTCTCTCTCTCTTTAAGGGACAGGTCTACAGGGTCTCCCTACTAGGTCAGACTCATAGTGATCCGCCTGTTTACAGCCTCCCAAGAGCTAGGATTACAGGCGTGCATCATGTCCAGTTTCAAACACTGTCTCAGTGCACCCCGTGGGCAGGGCCAGCACAGCAGGCCCAGGGATCAAACCCTGGATCCTGCACCTGCTTGCAGATGCTTTAATCTGCTGAGCTATTTGGCTGGCCCTGCCCACCCATTCTCATACAAGGTTCTCTGACCTCCAGCATGGCCATGGGTCATCCCTTATTTCTCAGCATAAAGGTCTGGTTTCCTTTCAGTGGCTTCTTACATTGCTCATGAAATGGCATGTGCCTATCTCTCCTTTGTCCCTTGACCACTGACCTCCCTCCAGGTGATACCCCATCTTTATCCCATCTTCGCACGTGTTTGAGCACACTGACATCTTTTCGCCCTTCCCTTGGAGACATCTTGCCTTTTCATTCCTGATCCCCCTTTGCATATTTGACTATTCCCTTTGTCAAGAAAACTACGGAAGCAGCCTTGAGCCATGTTCCTTTTGCTCTTTGTGTGGTTAATGTTTACTTACCTCTCAGTCTCAGTTGAGATCCTCGTTTCTCTTCACGGAGCCCCTAAGTCTGGATTAGCTTTGCCCTTAGCTTCTGAAATCTCCTTTACTTACCTTCTGCTACAGCCTCTTACTCCCTACTGCCATTGCTGGTTGAAATCTCCTGCTAGAAATTACGATGCAGAGAGCAGGGGTGCAGCATGTTGATGTCCACTGTCCTATTCCAGACAACCTGTGGACAGACTACCTGTCTCATGACAGGCACTTCCTGGATGGAAGAATGAGCCACATAAAAGTGATGCCACTACCAGGTAACAAACAGCAGCAGCTGCCATTCACTGGGTGTGTATGTGTGCCAGAGCTATGCTGTGTCCTTTGTGCACATCACTAATTAATATTAGTTTTTGTGTTAGTCAAACAAGATGAGAGGCCAGGGTTCTAGTCCTGACTTTCTCACCAGCTGACTGTGACTTGCACCAGTTACCATGGTTTCCTCTTCTTTAGAAGAGAAAAGGAGAAGGGAATTCACCACTCTGTTCTTATTCCTGAGCAGAGGGAATCTGGAGTCAGTGGAGTGGGCCTAGGGGGAATCGGCACTCAGAATTCAGAGAACCAGCAGATACAGAGGGTCACCTCTCTAGTCCAGGAGCAGGAGGAGAGGGATCTGGTAGAGGCTGGGAAGGGCAGCGGGTTGCTCCCCCATGCTGGGGTAGAGCTTCAAAATAGAGAAGCCCGCTGCTAGCTGAGTCATTAACGCTGGTCTCCTCGCTGCCACCTCAGGCATTGTCTGATTTAAGTGTAATAGCTTGTTTGGTGGATTTTGCCTTCTATAGAAATCCCCCCAAGAGTGAAGTGCTGCATTCAACCGAGAGAGCACGGGCCTTTGTGCACTGATGGCCCTGCCTTGGCTGAATGTGTTTGGAGTTGGTTATCAAAGAGGAGGATAAATTAGAGCGCAGGGCTGAAAAGAGAGGAAGAGGGGTCCCTTTCATGAGCGTGGCTGAGCACTTAGGCAGCTGACTGGGCCTGGGAAGTTTCAGGGCTGGCCTCTTGCTTTTTGGCAAGGGTAGTGCTAACGGCAGGGCTGGTTATATGCTGTCAGCTTCCAGATTCTGTGACCCAGCCAGGGTCTTGGGGGGCAGGCATAGGTGCTGTAAGTGACCTTCCTAAGAGAAGAGCTGAGCAATGGCTCATTGTCTCTCCCTAACCTGATCTGTTCCTTTAAAGTTCACTTTCAATGTTTTCAGAAGACTTTAAGGCCTTCCCCATTCAATGGCTTTAAGAGACCCACTTAATCTTGGGGAATTCCATGGGGGCTTGGACCCTTCTTTTTTTTATCAGCCTTTCCCCATCTGCCTCCTTCCAGCACCCCCTTGCAACTCACATTGCAAGCTGGTTCTCTGGCCAGTTATAGAGAACTCATGGACCAGACACAATGATGGAGCGCCCAGAATAAGCTGTCCTGGGCAATCACCACTCTCCGGGGACTTGGCTTCTGCTGTCCAGATTCGGAGGCCAAGCTGGGCACAGCTGTCAGCTGAGTCACAGGCAGGACTGCTGAAACAACAAATCCCACTGAGTGCCTGTTTTTTTCCTACAAGAATGCCTCATTACTTTTCAATGGGCCTTTTACTCCCACCCATGTCTATAGACCCATCACCCGTGACCCCCCAAGAGTCATTCTTCCAGGACCCAGAGATCCACGCTTTGTTTGCCCATTACAAATTACTCTGACAAACAAAATGCTGCGGAATATTGTTTTCCAGCTGAAATGAACCTGAGGAACCCAGCTGTAGTTCTATGAAAGCCTGTTGTAGGCGGCAGATAATACTAAGAGTTATCTGAAAGTTAAGACTCCACATCCTGGCAAACCACACCTTTTCATGCACACACAGATCGACCTGCCATTTCAGGGAGGGTCCATAATGCAAATTTTTGTGTGCACCTTACCCTTTGAAATATCTGAAAGCATCTGATAAAATCCTGAGCTCTGGGTATTACACAAGGAGACTAAATTTGTCCAGAGTAGGGTCTTGATGTTAATATTTTTTTCCTTAAGATGCTCTGGGTGATTTTTATGCAGTCAGGGTTGAGAGCCTTTACCCTAGAGCAGTGGGGGGTTGAACATGGCACAAATGTTATTTGTTTTTCTCTTGAGACAAATGATGTTAGTGGATGAGTTGTTGTTTCTAAATTAAGACCTCAAAACAAACCCCTCGGTATTTGGGTTTAATTGCAGTGTTGGCACTTTGAAAGAAATAAGTGGGTTTGGTGTTGCAGTTGGGTACTCATTCCACAAGGTTTATGGCCCAGCCCTTGGAAAACCCTCCCCCCAAGTTCAGACCCTTCTCACACGTGTGGATAGACAGCTGCCCAGAGGGAAGCGTGGTTCGGAAGCAGGCAGCCGTTAAGAATAGGTTAGAGGCCATGAACAGACTTAGCATTTTGCCCACTGTGTTTAAAATCCTTCCCTTCTTTTCTTACCCCTTGAGGGGCACTTCCTTGGCGTTCACTTAAAATAATTTAAGCACACCACAGTGGGAAAGGAGCTGGGTTGCCTTGATGTGCTCCTGTCATTTCAAGGAGCTCAATAAAAATTTAGTTTCGGTGTTCGTTCAATGCAACTTCCGCAAGGAGGTCTTATGTTGCAAACCAGATTTCTCTTTTCATCTGGTCACCCCCAGGGAAATTGTGTATTTGAAATTCAAACAATATTTGGGCAAAAAAGAATTTCTCATTATATGCAGTAGGGAAGGGGAAGGAGAGGAAAGCACTGGGAAATGATTGAGTGACATTTCTATTTGCCAATTTGACTTCTCCACCAGTGGCGGCCGGGGTTTGGGGCTGCCAGAGAACTTCAGCGTCCTGGTGTGGGCTAGAAATGCCAGGCCCTTGGAAAAAAATAATTGGGAGGAGGAAAATGTGACGAGCAAGCAATGGATTTGAAGAGTTACTGTGACCTCAAGTTGATATTGTTGGTAACAAAGAGGGCAAGGTAGGCAGAAAGTGCTGTGTTTTGCACAAGTTCTTTCTAGGGAGGGGGAGGGGGTGATTTATGTTCTAGGCTCTCAGGCCAAAGGGAACTCGGGTCATCTGGATCTGCTTTCTTTGGTAGGTAGGATGAGAGAGGGGGGTGCCCTCTGTAACATCCTGACACTTAAATCTTCACCGAATGGGTAAATTTATGCAAAAGACGTTTATTGAACACACCAACAATGTTTAGCAGAAGGTAAGGTCTGGAATTACAGGATTCACAGGGACTAACAGGTCTCAGTACTCGCACTTAATAACTTTCAGTTTCCTGGAGAGCTCCAGCAGCTAAGCACCAGGGAGGTAGAGATCACTAACGCGTGCATGCGCCGGAGGAAGCTGAGGAGAACTTTGGCCTTGACTCAGAGTCCTTTAGGAGCCAGGTGCTCTCCAAGTGACCTCACCTCTTTGTTCTGACAGCTCCTGGAAATGACCACTCTTATCTCCAGGCAGTGACAACTCGTGTTCAGAGGGGCAAATTTGCTTTCTTGGGGTGACACAGGCCAACACTGAGAGAACATGTGTGTCCATCCCAGGCTTGCCTGTGCATTACCACCAGGACAACGGGCTTTGTGATGCTGAGTTTAGAGAGGGCAGACACTGGTTTTGCCTAGGAGTGAGTGATGAGACAGGAGGATCTGTAGCAGGTGGCAGTGGGTGGCAGAGGGGTGTCACTGGAAGAAAGAAGACTAGATGAAAATGGATCGAGGCTGCTAGTACCTGGGGGAGAAAAAGTGTTCCTTTGTGTTGCATGGAAGGCAGGACAAGGGTTGGGACAGACACTTGAAGCAGGTAGGACTTGAGGATGGGAGAGAGGTGGAGAGACCCTAGAATAGGGCTCGAACCTCCGAAGTCGCGCTGTAGAGCCTGATGCGTAAACTGCTATGCTATCTCCCCAGCTGAGACCCTAGAATAAAGAGTAAATGCAATGTGATCATTCAGTGCTCCTCTTCACTTAGGGTGTGTGGCAATTTCAATTCTTGGCTCTAACCCTGGGCAAATTGTAACCCTGGGCAGCTTGAGTAGATTATTTATTTTCCCTATACCTCAGTTGCTTCATCTATAAAATGGAAATGAGTAAAAAGAGTCCTTTCTGTGAGGAGTTGTTGTAAAGGCCACATAATGAAAGCATGAGGAGTATAGAAAACTGCCTGGCTCATGGCAAGCCCATCATTAAGTGTTGGGTGTAATTTTTATCTCTGTAGAGTTGAATTCCAATAGTGGCGTGTGTATCAAGGGTAAGAAGGGAAGAGTGGAAGGCCCAGGTGTTAATTAGGAGCCCGCTAAATTGGTCTAGCCCAGAGTGTTGAAGAGCATGGCCTTGCCTGGCGATGCTGATCCTTCTGTAGAGGGGCGTGCAAAATGCTGAGGATGTAGAAGCCAAAGTTGTTACTCTGCTTCCGGCTGGCAGTGAGGTGGCTTCCCATGTCACCTTGGATCGCTCTCACCTGGAAGCATACAGGACCAGCCGCAGTGCTCAGCAGTGCTGGGAAAGGAAGCAGGTGAGGGGGCGAGAGAGATGTTGTTGTCATATGTGTTCAACGAGAGTGAGAAGCAGCTGTAGACCCATGAGCACTTTGGGGAAGGTGGGTCAGTCTTGCCCTGGATTTGGTTCTGTTTCTTTGCCCCCTTCTGGGTCCCAGAAAGTCCCGTGTCCATGTCCCCTCTCCAGTTTCCCTTGCAGTCCAATTGCAGCTGTTTCTCCAACAGTCAGGGCCTTTTGACCTTGAGTTCCTATCAAAGTAAGTGATGTTTTCTGTTGCTGCCTTGCGTCAGGCTGACTGTGAGGGCTGGGTGGACAGAATTCCTACACTGTTCAGATGATGAAAAAACAGGCAAGGATTTCAGCATCGAAAACAAGTGCTGTGCTGTGGGAGAAAAAAATCTGATGAGCAGCCAGCTCCGAGGCTGTCCATTGCTCCCTGTGGCCACAAGAATCCCCTCATATAGGCCCCAGTGCTCTTGCAAAATCTAGGGCTCTGTGTGATAGGGGACATATAGCATTGGGGGTGTGGTAGGTGGCACCAAGGTTGCCACCGTTGGGTAAGGAGGCTCAGCCCGGGCCCTGCTCCAGTCCTCTGTCTTCTGTTCAATGCCACTTTTCCTGCTGACCACATTGTGGCAGCCACCATAGCTTCCACTGGCATTGATTCTGGTGGCTCCTTGTGTTATGCGTCAGAGATTCGGACAAAAGGAGGTTCAAAGTGGAGGGGTAAATCTTAGAACAGAATCACCAGCTGCTGCCAGCCAGGCGCTCCGCCTCTGCAGCTCACACTCCAGACAGGTTGCAGCATGTCAGGCCCGGGCCTGCCTGGGCTTGGCAGGGGTCCTCTGGGCAGACAGAGTCAATTACCCAGAAAGGGTTCCACTTAACTTCCCCCGTTGCTCACAGCCCTGCCCTGGCCTCCACAGCCTCGCTGGCCTCTGCCAAAACACCGTCAGGCTGGATGGAACTGGCTGCCCGCCAGCCCTGTCCTCGGGCATGTCCAGTGCCACCCATTCCAGGGGCAGACTTCCAGCCCTCATCAGCTAGAGGGCTCCCGGGCTGGCCTGTGGCCAGCAGATTTCCACTGCTGCCACCGCAGCCCCAGCAGGAGCCTCATGTGGGAGGGATTTCTGTAGGCCGCCTTGTCTATGATGTCCATTGCCAGGTAGCTGGCCTCCTCTCGTGACACAAGCATCCCACATGGTCCTGATCCTATAGTGCATGGTTGCAATGTGTGGCTTTGGATTCAGACAGAGGTGGCTTTGAAGGCTGTGAAGCCGCATACTACTGTGAGCAGGCGAGGACTTAACTCTTTAAACTTGAGTTTCCCCATTGGTGAAATGAGAACAGTAACAGTATATATCTGACATGAGTTTTGCAAGGATGAAAGAAGACAGTGGGCATAAAGGACACCGTGGGCCTAATACACGCTCAATGCTCAACAAGTCCATGTCTTCCTCCTCCATGTTTGCCCCTCTCCTTCTTCCATTCTCCTGCCGCTTCCTTCTTTATCCCAATTCTTTGCTCTAGAGACTTGAAAGGAGAACCTGCAGTCATTTAGCCATTAAGTCACCCAGCAAAGGTTTATGGAGAACAAGCTGTGTCCTTTGTGAGCTGAGGGTATAAAGGCAAATGGGCAGACAAGATAAGCTTCCATCCATCAAAGAGTGAGCCATTTCGTGGGGAGGTTGGCAAGAGTGGGGATCAGGGTGACAGGAGATGTGTGCCCTGACAGGTGTAAAAAATGTGACTGAAGGGAAGGGCTGGGGTGACTGCTGGGACTCCATGGGGAGATGCACACTGCAGGTCCAGTAGGATTTCATTGAGAAACAGAGCCTTAAGGTTTCAGTACAAAGTGTCCTCCAAAGACTACTGCATTGACAGCTTGGTCCCTAGAGTTGCCATGTTCAGAGGTGGGGCTTTTTGTGGGGTGGGGGTTAAGGGCTGTAACTTCATTAGAGGATGGGTTCTTAACTGCCTGGCATTACTGGAAGGTGAGGGGAACAGGGGATGGGGCTGGTTAAAGCGAGAGGAACCGGGGGTGTAAACTTCAGAACGGTTTGGTCCCAGCCCTTTGCTCTCTGGCTTTCTCCCTGGGCTCTGCCATACCCTTACACCACCAAGTTTCTGCCTCAGTGCGCGCTTCAGAGCTATGATGCCTGCCAGCAGCCCACCGAATCCTTCAATGCCAGGAAGCAGAGTCAGTCTTTCCTCCTTTCAGTTGTTTTGCTCAGGTATTGATCTAAGTGATGAAAAGCTCACAAATACACCTAGAAACCTACACTTCGCCTGAATCTTGGGAAAGTGTGGTCCCCATGGATGGAACAAGTGACTGCCTAGTGAGCTGCAGCCACCAGCAATCCTTCCAGTTTCCACTCTTGAAATCTGTACACAGGTCTTTCTGTCCAAGGGACCTATTCCTGTGGGCCAGGCCACCTGCAAGGCATGATGTGCTCACTGGGTGAATCTCAGGGGTGGGGCAGCGCATCCCTAACTCTCTCCCTTTCTGTGGAGGTGAGTTGTGAGATGGACGGATGGATCCCATGAGCAGTGTCTGCGCCCTAGCCCTATACTAATTGTGCTAGACAGAGCTGTTTAAATACCACCAGACAGAATATTACTCAAATTAAAATGAGGCCTTAAATGTCATTATTTGTGTCATTATTAATAGCCCCTAATTGTGTTCTCTAATCATCATGAAATTATGTTAGTATTAATATTCACGTCAAGACTGCCTAGGGAACTTGAAAGATTTAAAAAAAAAAATTATACCATATGTCAGTTCCCATGAATGTGAAGCAAATTCTGATTTTAGTGTTTAGCTCAGGCTAGAGGTGGAACAGCGGCCTGTGAAGACTTGGGGCTGGGCTAGCCCTCTCGTCCTGATCCCCATATGACTCACTTCTGGTTGCTTCCATCTGGCAAGGCCCTTCAGACATCGGTAGGACTGTCTCTCCTGGAGTACCCTGTGGGTCTGAGCCAGCTGCTCTAGTTGGTGAGGGGATTGGACAATGTTTGTGACCTCCTCTCGTCTAACACGGACAGCTGCCTTTGTGTAGGCCCCATAATAAAGCCCACGTTGCAATCCTGCCTGTCCTCAATCTCCATCTACTCATAGACCCTACCTCAGGGTATTTTGAGATCTATCCATGCTGCCCTCCATTGCTTGGAGAGGGGACATGAAAGAAAGTTAAGTCTCCTCAAGAAATGTACTACCAGGGCTAGGGAGATGGCTCAGTAGAATAAGCACTTGCCTGGCAAGTGGAAGGTCCTGAGTTCAATCTCCCATAATGGAAAAAAAAAAAAAAGTACTACCTAATATAATATAAAGAGTTTTTAGACAATGTAGAGTCAGCATTTAAAAATATGAGTGTCCAAATATTCAGAATGTCCATAAAATCTGGAAATAGGTGAATCTACCTGCCCTTAAAGATATCTTTGTACTGTGACTAATAAAATCATACTATTCTTGCTTGTTTCTCCTCTTGGTGGACATGTGTATTGCCCAACGCTGACCTTGCCAGGGTTTCTTCGCCCCAACACTGGGGGGCCCTCCACATACATATTTTCTTAACAGAAGTGGGAGGTGGGGAGCTGAGTGACGCCTTTGCTCACATCATGTGGACTGCAGTTCTGTGCGCCCCTCAGACTGTCACGGGACATGAGACATGGGGTGGAGGTAGAGGGAGTGACACTGCCAATTACAGCTCCCCTCCCTGTGGGGATGTGCAGGGCAAGTGCCCTGGGATGCCCAGAGGCATCAGCCTCCTGCTGACATCACTCAGGGTTCTTCTTCATCATTTCTACAACACTCTTCTAGGCTGCCTGCTCCATGCCACAGTCATCCTAATGGAGTCCACGTGACCACGATGTGTCAGACAAATCTGGGGCGAGCGCCTCACTCTCTTCCCAGAGCCCTTGGAATTCTCTGGAACTGAGAATATTCAAATGCCTTTCTTGGTGAAACAGCAGGCTTCCCACCCCCCAAATATTATGACTTGAGTTAAATATAACCCAGAGCGAGAAAATAACGGCACAACACAGGAGCAGAGAAGCCATGGAGCAAGTTGCGTACACACACACACACACACACACACACAATTTGTCACTGTGAGTGTGGTAGAGCCACATAGGCAGAAAACCTCAAAAGTCACACAGAAAGCTGGGTGTGGGTTCTGAGCTGGTGAGTGGCTACTTCAGGTTCGATGGGCCTTAAATCTGCTTTGCTTCCCTTCACTCCCCTCTTCTCCCTTCTCCTCACCTTCCCTCCCTCTTCAATTCTCCCTTTTCCTGCTCCCTCTGCCCTTCCTCCTCCTCCTTCCTTCCTCTTCTTTTTCTCTGTCTCTCTCTGTTTGTTTCTGTCTGTCTCTGTCTCTGTCTCTGTCTCTTTCTTTCTCTCTCCTTCTCCCTCTCTCTCTCTCTCTTTCTGTATCTGTATTGTTACGGATTGTCTTACTAAGTGAGAGAAGGAAGTACCCTCGCTGTGGTGCAGAAAGGAAGACTCCCTGCCTTCTCAGGCATGAGGGGATCCTGGGGAAGGACAGGCAGTGTCAATGTGGCCAGGGAGACTGACTCTTATCTCTCAGTCCAGAGCAAAGAGCATCACCCTGGCCACTTGACTGCTTAGGAAGATAGTCTAGAAGAAGCAGCCATGGCCTGTGGAAGGGAGGTGGGTAATCTAGTGCCTGAGACTGAGCCAGATTTGTAGCCTCTGCCTTCTTTGTCACAACACGCATGAATTTATGGTGACAATTCAGTGGGCCATAGATAAGCAGAAGTTCTCCCAAGAGCCAGCTACTGTGAAATCCAAAACCAATGATTATTGTAATTGTTGGCCTAGGGCTGGATTTGAACCAGTGAACCTAGAAGAGAAGCACTGAATAGGCCCTATTGCACAGCAGTTGCCCCACAGAATTGCCCAGCACCACAGCACATGGTGGATTCTCTCCCCTGAGCAGATGGCTCGGGCCCTTCCAAAAGAGCAAGTATATTGACATTTTCTTTGCAGTGTAGGCACCTTGAATGTGGAGGAGGGTTTGTAGTATCTGTAATCTCTTTTACCTAGATGAACTCCTTTGATCCCTGTAAAGTGGGTGGGGCAGGTCTAGTTACCTCCCAGTATACAGACAAGGACATTGAGTCTCAGGGCAGGCCTGGGCCAGAGGCTGTGTAGCTCCTAAGGATCAAGTGGAAATGCCCAGGCTCTGATGCTAGTGCTACCATTTGGATAGAAGACATCACTCTGGACCTCCTCTGAGAAGGACATCACTCTGGACCTCCTCTTAGAAGATATTACTCTGGACCTCCACCTCATTGGAGGCAGCCTAGGAATGCTGGCAAAAGTTGGCAGGGATTCTGTAAAGGCAGGGGCGATGTGGTGAATTTCCTCACCCTTCCCCAGATCTGTTTCTCTTCCAGCTGTGTCTCAGATGTGCATGAGATTAGATCCAGGGGGATGTGTGCAATGGTGGGCCACAAGGGGGTGGGAGCCTTGCACTCTTGGGGCCTTTGTTTTGGTTCTCCATGGTTCTATTCTTCTTTAATCTGAAAACCACAAAAACTCCTGTCCTTCCTACAGTCACCCATTCTCAAGGACTCATGTTTGAAAAATGGCTCGAGTTGAGGAAGGGTGGTCTGCCTTGACTGCAGATGTGAGAGTTTCAGGAAGAGCCCAGGGGCAATGCTGAGGTCACCTACCCAGGACACACACCCTGAGCTGCCTCCTATTTAAGGAAAAATGGCATTAAGCTGTTCAATGCAAGTGACCAAAAACCTGTTTCCCCTGCCACCTGCTTCCTTGTCCATCCTGAAACCCACTGTCCAGCTTCCACTCTGCCCCACAAACCTTCCCCCACCTCTCACTTCCACTCTACAAAGCCCCTGCTAGAAGTTGACAAAGCCGACTGGCTGCTTAATGTGCTACAGGTGTTGTTGCTAGGCAACCACCCTACTCTGCAGCTCTGGCTCTGTCAGCCCAGATCAAACCCCTAGTAGCACTTAACCCCGTAACTGCTTAACACAAACACTGATTACCCAGGCCCACCAAATAACACATTTATAAGCCACAATCAAGGCCTGAAAGGGTAGATTTCCAGCTCCTTCAGTTTTCCAACTGGTACTTCTACCATCAAAGCCTGGGTCCAGCCACCCTAGGCAGGACATTGAAACTCTTTAGTTGTAGATGATGTTTTCTCTTTTGGGGCCACGCAAGGTGGACATGGGTCCTTCCTCTTCCTTGGACTGAATTCTATAGAAGCCAACCAAATGCCCTCAGTCACCCACTTTCTTGTCTTCACAAAGAGTTTGCATTGCTTGTTCTTGCATTCGAAACTACTTTCAGATGAAGAATCTTGCCCTAAAACCTCATAGTTGTACTTGAAGTGAATTTCTTTGATGCCCGAGTCCACTGACTTACACTGACCACTAATTTTGGACAATTCTTCTGACACTTGAGGGTTCTTATGAACTCTCAGCATAGACTCATTTTCCCCAGTGGAACAACTAACATTCTTTAGGTGCCCAGAAACCATGGGAAACTCTCGATATATAAAGATAGATGTTTTTACTAGAAGGTAGCCCAAACTCTAGCAGAATTGATCTGTTTCTCTGGAGTTGACCTGTTCTTCCCTGATGGCGATCACATGGCTTTGTTGTTCAAAGGTGCTCAACAGCCATTGGAAAAATGGACACAACCGCATCTTTATTTCTATTTCTGAAACCATGCAGTAGGCCCCACAAGGCACAGTAATTTCCTGTCTCTTCTTCCTCACTTTTCTCCTTAGACTAAACTGCCTGTAAACCAAATTATAGGAGTTTCCCACGTGACACTTTTCTTCTGGTTGTCTTGATGGTAATAGGCAGGTCCAGGCCTGCTAGTAGGTCACAGAAGTGGACAGTCCTATCCCATCTGAGGAGACGGTTTTACTCAGGCCAACTGGTGCCTACCCATGAAGCCTGCCCATGATCCCAGGCATTGGATGGGGGGATTCAAGGGCCCACTGCCATCCTCTTTCTCTGTTGGAAACATCATTTAACTTTCCTCTTAGCAATTGTCTACTTATTCAGGGATGATGGGGAGACAGAGTTTGCCTTCTTTGAGCACATACATTCATGATTTACCTAGCAGCAAGTATTTCAATCTCCAAGGTGTGCCGCAGAGTAAGTGTTGTGCTCCCCGGGTGGCTTGTGCCAGGTGCAGTGCAGTGCTCAGGTGCACATTCTTGTTGAACCCTATCATGGCTCTGGGACATGGCTGTGACCATCCCTGGCCTGTGTGCGAGAAACAGGCCAAGTAACTTGGCCCAGTGGGTGCAACCAGTACGCAATACCACCAGCCTTCTAAAGCCTGGTTTCGCTCATATCTTAATTACTTTTCTTGTTGCTGAAATGAAATGTCTCACACCCAAAGTTAAAGGAAGAAAGGGTGACTATGGCTCACAGAGTGTGGAAATTTCAATCAGCAGGCTCCAAGGCAGAGTAGCATGACAGAGGGGGATTCCTGTGGAGAAACAGTTCATGGCAGGCAGAAGACAGAAGGCAGAAGACACCAAGCTCCAAGCAGCAAGCCACTTTCTGTCCCTTGTATCTTATCCAGGTACCCATCCTTAGGCAGGTAGCACTCCTAGCATTGCACCATGAATCAATCCCAGCATCACAAAATCTAGATTCAGACACCTCTGAAAAGGCCCATCTATGACCACATGAGGCCATGGAGGGACATCTAGACACAAGCCATAACACCCCACCGTGATACTATGCTTCCCAGGAGGTGGGACAGTCTCCGCTCAGAGAGATTAGGGACTTGCCTGAGCTCTTGCTGCCAGCGAGTTGGGAAACAGATTGGAATAAGGACTGTTCACTATCTAAAGTCCTTTTTATGTTTCGTATCCTATACCACAGTATGTTTCGGAGTTGTTCCTTCAGGTCTCTGGGTTGGCAGTGCCTCCTTACAGGGGAGATCGCCATGTATCCAGCGATGAGAAGTGGATCTCAGGAGTAGCATAGAGTGTGTGAGACTGTATCCCTGGCAGCCTGTGTCCTCAGGTGGAAGGTCCCCTGTCCATCTCCTTTGCAATTCTTTGACAGGGCTTCATTTGAAAGACAGGGAGGAAGGGAGAGAGATGCACAGGCACATGCTCCTGCAGCTCGGAGCTCCCTGCTGCCCTCCCACATCTTGAGTCAGTAATGCCTTGGCTTGGGTCTAAGCCACTCTTGCCAGCTGGTGGCATTAAGAGTTGGGAGTGCCAGCTCAGTCACAGGTGACAGATTTGGGAACATCATTGTGGCCCTGGCCTCTTCCCAGTAGACCCGGTGGGTCATGGAGAACCACAGTTGGGGAGCTAAGTGGGGGGCCAGAAGAGATAGCCCCTTATGGGTCTAAGTGGGGAGGGATGCCCCCAAGAGTTTAACACTTTCGTGCAAGTGGTTTCTCCATAAAATATTAATAATGTTCCTATAATTGATACTTCAGGGCAATAACCTCTGACAAAATGGCCCTGATTAGCAGATAATTGAGTGTGTTGGATTGTGTCCTGAGAGAGCTGAACGCCAGGCAAGGCCCATTAGCCCATCATAATGACCCCTTTTGTCAGGTATTAGTGTCATTAAGAGCCTGCTCTCTGAAATCAGTCCCTTTATTTAACTCTTTTCCCTAATTATATGGATCATTTTACAAATCAAAGCAAATGTTTGCATACAGCCCCTGGGCATGCAGTGGAAGTGAGGTGATGGAGGGCCAGGCGGGAGATTCCCCAGTGAAGAGTCCTTGGGAAGAAGACACTTGTCCCTGGGAGCTTTCTGGAGGTTAGGGGTCCCCTAGGAAGTGCAGCCAGCCCTGCATGAAGGAAAGGCATGGCACGCTTGATTGGCTCAGGGACCTGAGTGGGGGACCTCTAGATTAGGGTACCTTGCCAGGAAGGACTCACAGGTCACACATAGGCCAACACCTGAATTCATCTTGGCAGAACTGCTGGCTTCCTGGACTCAGAATAGCAGGGTCCTTAACTCAGAGCACACCAGCCTGGAACAGGTTGGCACCTGAACTCTGCCACAGGGCACCCAGAAGACATAGAACACCCGGGCTAATCATCTGGGGTACGCGCAGCACAGACTCGCTTCTCACGTTCCCCTGGAGTGCCTGGGAGCGTAAGTAGGACCCGCACCCCTCATCCTGGGCAGAAGTGGCCCAAGTGGACAGGTGTCCTCACTGAGAGCTGCCAGCTAGGTAAGCAGTGAGTGCTGCAGGGACTCTGGGGAACTTACAGCTCCATCAGCCCCCAGGCTACGCACACAGAAGTTGACACAACAGAAAGCTCAAGGGACAGACAGCCACTCTCTGACCTGTTCTCCCAGTGCACTCTCACTCATTAAAAAGTATAGACAGTCTCCCATTTATTTGAATGCAGTCTCTGCCTGACACCTTTTCCACCCTGCCCAGCTCTGTGCAAGGCTTTTTATCCCAGGGCAGGTTCGGCGTGGGCGGATTAGAAAGAGGGCTCTGTCTCTAGCACGAATTGCTTAGAGACAAGGGATGGATAGCTTGTAGGCAGCTAAGAAGGCTATATTTTTATATATACCAAAGATGAAGGTGAAAGGATATCATCCATTATAGGCAAGGCTCAGAGGTTGCTGAGCTAAGGATAATTTATTTACTTGGCAAAGCGATGGGTGAATGTCCCGAGAGGAGTTAGGACCTGTTGTGGGTCCTGAGTTGGTGTCCCGACCACATTTCCTCTCTCTCTCTCTCCCCTTTCCGCACAGCTCATAATGCTCCTTGGCTTCGCTTTCCCTTGTTTTAATCAGAGTGCTTGTGTGCTCCCAGGATTTGCGTTGGGCCTGGTGAATTTCCCAGTGTCGGCCTTGGGTGGAGAGCTGCCAGCCGTGCAGAGAAACTGCTGGGGTTTTTGCCGAGGAAGCAGAATTTTGGTGGTGGAGTGTGACATTCTCCTCTCAGAAATAATACCTTTCATTTAAGGTAAGAGAGGAGGTTTGACATCCCGTGAAAATATGATTTTCAGCCCTGTTCTGCTTGGGGTAGAGTTTTTTCTGTGAGGCCTACTTGCTGAACCAGGGAATGAAAACTCTGGAGCTGATGAAGGGGAGGGGTGGTCTCTATATCCACAGGACTCTTTCCAGAACAAGGACAAATGTAGATCCCACTTTCTGGCTGTAGTTCTCCCAAGGGCCCAGCCCCATTGGGCTTGAACCCCAAAAATGCTGTTCCCAGGCAAAGACAGTGCATACCTCATAATTCTGAACATGGATAGAATTCTTTCCCCCTTCCATAATTTTACTGAGAAACAAATAGCAGTGAGACAGTTTCAAACCAAATAGGTAGGACAGATTCAATAATTAACACATTGTATACATTCTTCCTAGTGGTTAATTGCTGTACA
>NDGN011439182.1:0-11377 GCA_002564285.1 Tympanoctomys barrerae
ACAACAACAACCACAACAAAAGCAAGGCAACACAAAAAGAAATTAAATATATAGAAGAACTGACAATCTTCACAGAGCAAAGTCAAAAGTTCATTGATAAATGAATTATAGGTCTAAGCGGCCAGTGTATATGTGCTTTTTCTCTAATAGGAGCTGCAGAGCGCCAAGGCCAAAGTCCTAGAGCCAGAAAAGTTACTGGATATTTTACAGGACTAAATAAGCAAAATTGAAGGTAAGAGGTGCCAGCAAAGTCAGGTCATAGAGATAAACTCACAGGAGGAAAGAGGTAAAGACTAGTAAGACTGAATCCTTAACTCTGCAGGTTTTTCACTTTGTTTTAGAGTTAATATAAATGAAAGTGCAAATATTATCATAGCCAAGGATATCCTAATATTAAATGCCTTAACCTTACCTGAATAAATGAAATTGGAGAACAATTTATAATAGTAATGGCTAATCCAGGAAGATTATCTGCACTAAAGAGGATAGCTTCTAAATGGTTAATTGGAGTAGCATAATCATATTGGGAAAACTACACATTCATATTTTTCAGTGAGTGATGAAAAATATCGACTAAATTATACACCATATTCTTTGTGGTTTAACATTTAAGAGTTTTTAAATTGTAGACTAGAGGAAGACAGATGAAGAGAAATGAATGAAACCCAATCCTCAAATAACTGATATGAAAAATATATCATCATAAATCTGATATATTGAGTAATTATGTTAGAAAGCAGTTATGTAAAACTGTGTCATTAACTTGGGATCACCAGATTCCTGGTAAAAACAATTTTCAGTATTTCACATAACACTTAAAAAAAAAACAATTTTCAGTAATTTACCAAAGATATAGAATGTCAAAAGGAAAATTAGCTATTTAAAACTTGTGCATTTGAAAATATCACCTTTCAAACTACTCAGAATATAACCTAAAGCCACACTGCCTGACTTGAGGATGTTTCCATGTTGCAATAAAGAATAATAATAACCTTAAATAAATTGCTAAGAATAGATGAAAGAAATTAGATGTTTGAAATCAATTATATTTGTTGTTGGAATATTACTGTAGTACTAATAAAAGTGGAAACCATATACCAGTCTTCCTACAAATGAAGAGTATTAAACTAATATTGTTAGATCAAATCTTGTACCTATAAAAATAATAAATTTTGTTCCAGTAATTCAAGACAGAAAAATTTAAGTTCAATCAGCATGATTCTTTTGTTGAAGAATTAAATTTCAAAAGCCATGTCCTGGGGCTGGGGAGATAGTTCAGTAGAATAAGAGCTTGCTTGGCAAGCACAAGATCCTGAGTTCAATCGCTGATACCACACACACAAAAAAAGTCCTGTACCAGCAAGCTAGCTCAGCAGCACCTGCTGAGGCATGTGCAGGGACCAGGGTTCAATCCCTGGCACCACATGCCACACTGGCTCTGTTCCAGGAACTGAGCCAGCCACCAAGACTGGGCATGGTGGTGCATGCTTGTAATTCCAGTGCTGAGGAGCCCAAAAACAGGAGGATCATTAAGAGTCCAAGTTGCACAGTGTCAAATATATAAAAAATTAGAAAAAGGAAAAGCAAGCTGAATCTCCTCATCCAGCTTATTCAGAGATGTCTGGCAACTGGTGACATCTAGTTTTTCCTCTAAGTCAAATGAGCCTAAAATCTAAATGATTTGAATTAATTCCAGAGTTTGAGGCAAGTGTGAGTCACCCAAATTTTCTCACAAAAGAGCCCTTCCAAAACCATCTCAGACCTCTGAAGACAAAAGATGGCCCCGTGTGAAGCTTGTAGCATTTTCTAAGTGTGTACAGAATAAGACAGGCAAAAAGCATGCAAGAAGGCTTAGAAGAAATCAGTGATTTTCTGAGTCCTAGGAAGGAAGTGGTTCAAGAGATAACAAATCACAAGCTTGTAGAATGTGTTTTAAATTCTTAGAATGAGGAATCAATGCCTAGCTTCTGATCTGGTGTGTTGGTGATCCTGACAAGAGTTGTTGAGGTTGAGAAGAAGAAATAAGATCTAAACTAGAGAAGCCTGGAGAGGAGTGGAGTGAAGAACACCAGTAACACTACCTTTGTGAGCATTTTCCCACAAACAAGTAAAGATATGAGTAGTGTTTGGAAAGAAGGAAATACATAGCAAATTTTATTTTTACTTTTTGTTAATTTGTGATGAAAGACATGACCCCATAGAAGACTTAGTGATGAAATAATGAGGAGAAATAATCTGAGAAACAACATCCTTAATTGGATGGAAGGGAACTCAGACTACACAGATTGACCCTAGATAGCACTGGAGTCATTTTAACTTACGTAACAGTGGAAAAGGGAAAACATATGCGATTAGGTTCAGAAATTGGATGTATACCAAAGACATTATGTAGAAGACAGAATTAATCCAGCATTCTTATTTCCCTAGGTCATTCATTAACTTTCTTTACAGTACACAGTTGTAAATTTTTGAATACTAGTATGTAGCATAGTACAGATTAATCTTCGCTATGTTTTGCCCACATATTATCCCAAGCAGGTAGAACATGTATACATGTATATATTATATAGGGGAAAAAAGAAAACAAGCTTCAATTTATTTGCAAATTATATTTGCCCTCACTGGGTAAAATCCCAAAAGGATTCTGCTGACATTCACTACCAAATTCCTGTAATTACTTGTGCAGGTAATGCATTCCCCAAGTTGGTTAAGTGCCTTATTTAGTATGCTCTAGTTGAAATTTTATTTTGTAAACACAGAAAAGAAAGTGCCATTGAGACATAATGCCCTAAATAAGGACTTTCAGAGTTTTTATCAGGTTCCACTCTAGAATTATAGCTTCTGTTGACAAGAAAGATAAATTAAAAATCTTATCTGGAAAATATAGGAAAAGATACACCTGTCAAAACTGCCTGCACTTTCCATGATAATTCCAATGTATTTGGCTCATCATTTAATCAGCATTCTCACTTTTGCATAACATGCCTGATGGAGATATGCACTAGGTCACCCTCTTTAATATTTCAACAAAATGTAGTCAGTCTTTGCACTTAACATGTAGCCCCATTATTCCTATTGCAAGGACTGAGTATATTTTTCACCACATTTAGCAACAATTTAAGTTTTATTTGCCTATTAGATATGTTCCAATTTGGGAATTGTTTTTTATGCTAAATATTGTACTGGATACAAAGGACCTGTTGAGGGTTGTCAGGGATATAGGTCAGTAACATAAGCACGTGCCTGATAAGCACAAGGTCCCAAGTTCACCCCCACACACACCCCTGGTGATGAAAAAAAAAAAAAAGAACTTGTTGCTTGCATCTTATAAACATTGGTGTATGGAAGTAACGTACTTTTCCACAGAGGTTTGTTTTGCAGCACCATGCCTCAATGGCCAGCTCAGCACACTGGGGCTTGGGGCCAGTGTGGCATGTGGTGCCAGGGATCAAATCCTAGTCTCTGTGCTTCCTTAAGAGGGCACTTAGTCTGTTGAGCTATCTCACCAGCCCCACAAAGGTTTTTGTTAATGGGAATATATGATAATCTGAACAATTAATTTGAAGACAATAATATACACCATAACAACCACTGTTAAATTCCTATCATCTTGTTTAGCGAAAAACTGTATCACTGCTACTGTGTTTTTTTGTGTTGTTGTTATTTTTTATTTTCTTTAAAAAAATAAAATACCCTCCCAAGAGAAAAGAGAAAATATAATCGTAGGAGATTGTAAATTAAGATTTGGCTGGATATTTTACCATTGTCAGATATAGCTATTATTTTGGCATCCAACTGTTTTATTTATTTTTTTTTCTGATCAACTTCTATAGGACTGATAAATTTTTCAAAACCAAGTTCTTTTTAAGGTCACTTGCCTACAAATCAGTCTGTGATACTAACTTTTATATTATGTTTGAATATTTATTTTTTTAACTTGCTTGATTACCATACACCAGAAATCAATCCCAAACAAAACAAAGATAAGGCAGAAGTTTGGGTCATAAGATGTTTTTGAAAAAGTTCTTGAGTTTATACTAAAGTCAAACAATGAATTGAAAATCCATGCCTGAGAAAGGAAGGAAAGGGGGAGACCTTGCCATCTTACCAGTAGGAGTTTGATATTTACCTCATGTATCAGTCAGGGTATTACTAGAGGAACAGATATAACACATGATATAGATTGAAATACATTGAGCTCCTTAGAAATAACATGAGGGCAAGTGAGAGCCAGACTGGCACTGGGCTATTCTACCTCACTGAGGAAAACAAGTAAACATGGGCAAAGGAGATCATAAAAAGCCGAGAGTCAAAATGTCATCTTATGCATTCTCTGTGCAAACTTGCCAAGAGAAGCACAAGAAAAAGCACACAGATGCTTCTGTTAACTTCTCAGAGTTTTCCAAGAAGTGCTCAGAGAGGGGGAAGACTAAAGAAAAAGGAAAATATGAAGACATGGCAAAAGCAGACAAGGCTCGTGATAAAAGAGTAATGAAAACTTGTATTCCTCCTAAAGAAGAAACAAAAAAGAAGTTTAAGGATGCCAATGCTCCCAAAGGGCCTCTTTGGGCCTTCTTGATTTTTGAGTATTGCCCAAAAACCAAAGGAGAACATCCTGGCCTCATCATTGGTGATGTTGCAAAGAAACTTGGGAAAAAGTGGAATAATACTGTAGCAGATGACAAGCAGCCATATGAGAAGAGGACTGTGAAGCTGAAGGAAAAGTATGAAAAGGACATCACTGCCTACTAGGCTAAAGGAAAACGGTGCAGCAAAAAAGAGAATCATCAAAGATGAAAAAAGCATGAAAAAGAAGGAAAAAGAGGAGGAAGAATAGGAGGATGAAGAGGGGAAAGAAGATAAAGAGGATGAGGAGGATAAAGAGGAGGATGATGAATAAGTTGGTTCTAGTACAGTTTTATTTTTTTAACCATCTTGTACAAAACTCACTCCTTTTTGAAGAAACAGAATTTAAATGTAAATAAAAAATAACACGAGACGTACAAATGTGTAAGAAATTACAAGATTGTCTTATGACAGTTGGTCACAGAGTCAGATGAGGAAGCTGCAGAGGGCAACTACACACTGGAGACTGAAGGATTCAGTCCAAGGTCTGGAGCTCACTGCAGCATTCCAAGCAAGCCCAATCAGGAGGCTGATGGATCTGCCACAGAAGATTGATGAGTCTACACTGGAAGGCTGAAGGACCCAAGGTGGAAGCCTCAGAGAACTGTGCTATAAGCCAGGAGATGATGTCCAAGCTGACTGTGAAGACCAGAGCTCCTCCCATAAAATGGAACCCTCCATCCTTCCTCTGTTCCCTTTTATATCCTTTAAGTGATGAGTCACTCTAGGGTGGGGCCTCCACACCCTAGGGGGTATAACTGATGAACCAATTTAGTTAACCTTTTAACTTCTCAAGTCAACTGAACAAGTGCTACACCTCCATTGAAAATTATCATGGGAGACTCAACTGACCCCATAGACTGTACAAAAGTAGCCAGTTTGGTTTCTAGTGGCAGAGTGTTCTGCTCAGGTTTGCTTTGAAATAAACCTGCCCTATGGAGCTTGTACTTCTGCTTCTTTTCATTTTCTTCTAACATTTGGATCCTAATGCTGGACAGAGGTAGAGCAGAGTACAACAATCTCCCCAGCCTCTTTCTTTTGTCTCCTATCAACCCCACCCCACCCCTCCTTCCCTCTTTCTCTTTTCCCCTCTTCTTTAGGAGCTCCAGGTCATTTACCATTCCCTGCTAATCTTCAACTCAATGTAGGATGCTTTATTATGCAGCCCAGAACTGGTACCATCAACCCCTAACTTCCCATAGGTGTGCCCAGCAAGTGTAGGACCATCCCAGACAGCCCAGCTAGGATGAGCCCAGCAGGGCCAGGTTCTGCCATGAACTTCTACAAGTCATGGAGCAGGGATTCCTGTCCAATTTCTTGGAAAATTTGGCTGGGCCACCCACACCTACAAGGGAATTCCAGATCCCTACTCCTATTTTGGGGATGCCCCAACACAAGGCTTAGGACTCTCTTATCAGTTACCATGGGATCCCAATTTTCTAAAATTCCAGAAGATATCCTATTGAAATGCCTTCTTCACATACCTTTCATTCTTCTTCTTGACAGGATATATTCTACCAAAACATCTGACATAATATTCTTTCATTACGTGGACCAGGTACAAGCTGGATATTGGCAGCTAAATGGCCTGAATTTGACACATTTAATTTCCAAATTCATGTGACTTTAATAACTACTTACACAGAAGTGGCAAGTGGCAGGAGGGCCCTTCTGTCCACATTTCTTCACTCTTAGCTCCTATTCCTCCCTCTGCCACAAGATACTCCTGCTGGAAGAAAAACCCACCCTTACCTCTTAGATTCTGATCCTGATCCAGCAGATGAGCCACCACTGTGAAGTATTCCTCTCCCTGCTCCTCTTCAACCAATGCCATCTCCATAAAATGGCATCTTTTCAGCCCCCAGGTTTGGGATACTAGTACCCCAAAATACTTCCCCCAAGATCCCTATAAAAAATTCACTAAAGCATCCTACTCATTTCCATTCCCCAGAGCCACCTTACCCCAGAAAGACTGAGGAAAATCAAACCCATTGTTTATCACCTTCTCAGGGCAGAATATTGACTTCAAAAATCTCTCTTCACATTACCCCTTTTCTTCCTATCAAGAAAACCTTGATGGTTCCTTCTGTTTGGTAAAGACCTTCATCAGATCAATTGTGCTACAATTCTTATTCACCCCATGGTCCCTGAGCCTTATGCCCTCCTCTCCTAAATACTCCATGACACAACATGCTTCTTGGTATTTGACCTTAAAGTTATGTTTTCTTCACACACACCTTGGAACCCTCTGTTCTAATTTTTTTTTGCATTTCCTAGACTGTTCCCCCTCCTAACTTCACAGAACAATTGACCTAGACAGTTCTGCTACAAGGATTCTGTGATAGCCCCATTTCTTTGGACAGACACTTGAAAGAGACCTTTCTGAATTTGACCAAAGCTCTAGAATTCTCCTGCAGATGATATTCTCTGTAGCCACACAAAAGACCTATGGTGATTTCAGACTATGCTTCTTCTTATTTTTCTGGAAGACAGGTTATAGAGTTTCTAAACATAAGACTCAACTTGTGTCCCCAGAGCCAACTTCCTTAAGACTCTGAATCACTCCCACCACCCAAGAAATCCTAATGGACAGAAAAAAAACATAATATCCTTTCTACCCTTCCAACAGGCTGACAGGAACTCATCTCTTTCTTGGGATTAGATGGCTATTTTAGGGTCTGGTTCCATAAAGGTCTCATTGTCTTCTCATGATGCCTCCAAAGTGAACTCAATGAGCTCTTCACTCCTGGTTCTTCATGAACTCATTCATTCCAGAAACTGGAAAGGGTAGGGAGGCCCCACTTTACATTTTCCCAATCCTAATAAGGCTTTTTTATCTTTGTACCCATATTACAGGCAATGGGATTCTTCAACAGCTTGTAGAAGACTGCATACTCTGAGTAGCCTATTTCTTAAACAGTTTGACCTCATGTATCAGAACTGACCACTTTCCTCATGGTACTGGCTGTTGTTGGTCTCTTCATTCCTAAGGCTCAAACAATAAATTTCCTTTAGCCCCTCCAGGTCTGGTCCTATGATGGATTACAAAGTCTTGTAACCCATGGGGCTTTTCATTGCATTTCTACCTCTAGAACTCAGGCACTACATACTACCTTCACAAAACTTCTGGCCTCCTTTCACTGAAGCCTCCCTCTGACCATACATCCTTCATTCCCAACAAATCTAAGAAGACTTTAGAGGACCTGTCCTGCAATTAATTAGTAGATTTCTCCTCAACAGTTTTTCACCACCTAACCTCACATCCTAAATATCCCTGACTGGATTATTGACTGGCTGTGATTCTAAAACACCCCACAACAGGCTATTTATGCTATAGTGGAGGACTGTCATAACTATGAACATATCTCCCCCTGCCCCAGTAAGTAACTGAAGCCTTCCAACTTCCAAACAGCGCTGTGTCATAGCAGGCTGAGCTCATTGTACTAACCAGGTACTAGCCTTAGTGAAGGATATGACAGTTTGTACATACACTATTTCCAATGATGCCAAAATATTCTGCATTCTAAAGCACAAAGGTGACAAAGAAAGAGTACTTCTAACATCAAAGGAACCATAGTAAATGGAACTATGATCCATGCCCTATTGCAGCACACCCTTCTCTCAATGAAAATAGCAGTATACACTGCAGAGGACACCAGATGTATAAAAAATATGTCACTGCAGGAAACAACACAGCAGATCACCTAACACAAGAAGTGGCTTTAGGCTTTTCCCTACCTAAATATCTCTTCCCTTTATTAGTTGCCCCAGCTATGCAGAGGAGAAAGAATAGAAGCTTCTGCATAATAATTTACCTCTAAGATTTCTCAACATCTGGCAAACTCTAGCATTTTCATATTCTTCACCACCCTTAGTCATAAAAAAAAAAAAATGAAAGGCAGATGGGATCTTAAAAACACAGTTACTAAACCCACAGACCAAGCACAACAATATTGAATTCACCTCCTACTCTGGCCCTTCTCAAGTTGAAAGCTGTCCTCAATAGAACCATCATAAGTCCTTTTTAATGGATGTATGGGAGATCCCTTGCAATTAGACTCAAATATCCATGTGGACCAGAACCATCATCTCAAAGTCCTCTACTCTCATTTCTATTTGTGGCCCTATGCTAAGTCTCAACTTCTCCATCCAGCCCCATTACCTGATGAATTCAAGTCCTGCAGGCTGGGCACCTGGATCTATAAGAGGATATCACAAGATCCCTTGTGCCTTAAATAAGATACACTTTGCAAAATAATCCTCATAATTCCAGAAGCAGTTAAACTCAAATGCTTTCCTTGCTGGATTCACTTCTCTGTTCTAAAGTTGTCTACATGTACCCTCATCTGCACCTCAATCTGACACCACCCATAATAAAAACTAGTGACTGAGTAGTGGCACACTTCTCTCTTAACTTCTTTGAAGGCATTTCTCAATATCCTGGCAGAAGAACTACCCCTGTCCTACTCTCAGTGCTATCTAGAGATTCCCTGTGATCACTGGCTTTTATGATTTTATCACCACCTAAACAACCAACTTTTTTTTTTTTTTTTTTTGCAATCAACAACTTGGGTCTCCTTATTGAAAAGTTTTGCACACCAACCGAAAGCACCAATGGACTAAAAAGAAAATTCACACATTGGAAAAAATTTTAGCCAACTGCCCTTTAGCAAAGAATTTCTATGTAGAACACATAAAATATTGAAAAAAAATCAAGCCCCCAAAATTCAAAGACCCAGGACAAAAGTGGGCATCTGAGATGAATACACACTGCTAGATGAAGAAATAGAAACAGCAAAAAATCTGTGAAAATCTTTTCAACATATTTGGTCATTCAAGAAATGCAAATTAAAACAATGCTAAGATTCCATCTCACCCCAGAAAGGATGTCTATCATCAAGAAATCAACCAACAACAAATTCTGGGCTGGAAACATAGCTCAGTGGAATAAGTACTTGCCTGGCAGCTGCAAGCTGCAAGATCCTAAGTTCAATCCTCAGTACCACCAAAAGAAAAAAAAAAAAACCTGGAGGGGCTGTAAGGAGAAAGCAATCTTCACTGTTGGTGGAAGTGCACACTAGTGCGACCACTATGGAAATCAGTGTAGGGATTCCTCAATAAAGGAGTATTAAAGGCTCCATTCAACCCAGCTAGTCTCCTTTTGGGTATTTTCCCAGAAGAATTGAAAACATCATACCACAGAGATCCATATTTGTAGCAGCACAATTTGTCATAGCTAAATCTTGGAAATGGCCTAAATACCCACTGTCTTAGTTACTCCTCTCTTGTTGCTGGGACAAATACCTGACACTCAAAATGAAGGACAGAAATGTTTATTTAGCTCATAGTTACTGGAGGTTTCAGTCCATACTTGGCTGGCTCCAAGGCAGAGTRGCACAGGGCAGAGAGCCTCCTTTCATGGTGGCAGCAAAGAGTGACAGAGCAGAATGAAGAAGCAGTGGCAACAGAGAGGAAGTCTGTCTCTCCTAAATTGCATTCAGACCCTCTGTCCCAGGTCGGGGGAAGTATACACTCCCAAAATCTCAGCAGTTCTAAGAACCATAATTCCAACTTTGGATCACCCATAATTCCAGGGGATCATGAGTATAATCACAAACTCTAGAAGGCCCCGCACCATGACTGTATGAGTTTTTGGGAGAACAACTAGGCGCAAACCATAACATCCACCAAATAAGTAATGAAAAAAAAAAGATGCGATATTTTTATACAATGGACTATTACTAGTTATAAAGAAAGATATACATGAGGCTTTTATAGGTAAGTAAAAGCAACGAGAGACCACATTCATAATTGAAATAAATCAGACCCTCATGTGTAAACATCATATTATCTCCCTAATATAAGAACATGAAAGAGCAAATAAAGTCCAAAAGTTGAAATAGATATTGTGGAATGGAAAGAAACTGCCAAAAAGGAAAAACAATTGGGATGAGGGACAGGAGAAAAAGAAAGAAATTAATAGTTAATGAGAGATAATAGCTGAGATAATTGTGCTACTAATTTCTACTGAGATAATTGTGTCAGTTTATTGAAAGGAATATTTTGATCAGTGCTTGTTTTGATCAATTTTTATGACTGTTTCTGGTAATCTGAACTACTTTGAGGATAACAACGTGCAATGTAAAAACCATTGTTTATTGCCTATCATCTTGTGAAATTTTGTGTCATGTTAAGGGTTTTTTACTCTTTTTGAAATAAAAATAATAAGTTAAAATAAAATAAAAGATATTGCGGATTTTTGAAACAGACACAAAAGACAAAAGGATGAGAAACCTTGCTTCATGCTGCCAGACATTTTTCAAGCACACATATAAGTGGAAGTGTGGAAACTACTAATCACTTAAGGCTACTAGTACCTAATCACTTTTGAGAGCTTAAAAAGTACCTTGCCTCCAGAATGCTAAACTTCAGAGTATTAATTCAGTAGGGTTCTCCATGTAACAATTATTAGGAAAAAGAAGAGCTCACAGTCACATACTTGTTATCATCTTTCTCATGAAGAAACTGAGGTGAAATAAGACCAGAAATTGCTTTAAAATTGACACAGTGAACAAGTTTCAATACTCATTTACTACTATCCACTCCTTTCTTTTCAAATGCCTTTATATTAGCTTTCAAAGAATGTTGCTGAATTATAGCAGCTTTAAAAAGAAATTAAATAAGATTAATTAATAATTCTCACCCCCTCTTCTCTGTCTCTCTCTGTCTCTGTCTCTCTCTCTGTCTCTCT
>NDGN011439201.1:0-11044 GCA_002564285.1 Tympanoctomys barrerae
TCTTGGTCTTAACTATCCAGCAGAAAAGTATAAAAATGAAGTATGAGAAGTAAAGCCATGCTGATATGTTGAGCTGTAGAATGTACTTTAAATCTATAAAGTATCTAAAATTTCTATAAGAAAATGGAAGACATAAAATTTTATATTCTGAGCTTAAACCTAAGCTCTCATTAGGCTTTCTGTGATTATTTGGCTTCTGCAATTGAAATATTTTAAGAAGAGCTCATTGTCATGCTTGTAGACTTTTCTAGATAATTTTTTTAAAGATACGGTTCCATACAACAGTTTTCTGGGTACACCTTTCTAAAACTTCATATTTACTTATAAACAGAAAAAATAGATCTATTCCACAGGAGTTCTCTGATCAACCATGTATCTATGTGATATAAGAGATTAATTTCTTAAATTTGTATGCATATTGTTTTCATAAATCTGAGTGCTTTATAAAGACATCAGAAAACCTAGGTAGGCAAATACATGCTATTAACCTTTTATAGTCAGATGATACTAAATTAAACAGAACAGAATTTCCTGTTTTATACTTAAATTATTTTCACTTACATAGATATATCTCACTGTTGAAGGGAGCCAATGACTATATTTAAAATTTCAAGACCCTAATATATTTTAATAGTATTTAGAAAGATATGTGCAAAACATAAATCAGGAATAGACACATTAATGTTGCTTTAGAGGAATCTAAATAATATATTTAATCCAAATATTCCAGCATTGACATCCCTAGGAATCATGAAAAAGACAGACACCATCATGCAAAGCAATTCTGTTATCAAACTTAATTTGTGCTAGTATGTTCATCTAATGGCAAATATGAGATCTTTATAATGGCATATAATTAGATCAACAGAAGAAAAGATGTCAGAAAATACTTTGAGGCAATGCCACTGCACCAGCTCTGGGTTTAATTAAATTAGGTTGACGCACCATCAACATTAGCTCAAAATACTGATGTTAGTTTTATAAGCGCATAAATCTGTTCTAGGTACAAACTTAAAATTCTAATGCCTTTTCTTTGTATAGTGGCAAAATTGAATATCTGAGTTTAAACTCCTTCTAACTAATGAAAATCAACAGTGAGAAAATAAATTGCCTCAAAACATTTTCTGACATCCTTTCTTCTCCTGATCTAATTATATGTCATTATAAAAATCTCATATTCACTGTTAGATGAACATACTAGCACAAATTGAGACTATTATGTAGCTGTTCTAAAAGAAAGTCTCTATTTCCTTAAGCACTTCAGTTCTAAGAAGAATTAAACACTGAAAACTTGAGCAACTGGTCCAAAAGCAAATTTAGGATTTAAAAATATTAAGAAATATTGAGTTGATGCCTGGCAGGTTCCGGAATTAGTGTCGGTTCCACGTATCCGAACTCCCAGCTTTAGGCAAATGTAATGCCGCGCTTCTAGTTACCTTTGTCACTATTAATGAAATACAAAGATGTGTATCTTAGCCAATCCTTTACTATTACAAAATATATGAGGCGATCAACATAGCGCGCCTGCTTAGGCAGGCTCAGGGGCTGAGGGTTCGATCCCGGCCGGTGGTGCAGCCGGCCCGGGGCGCGCTGAGATGGAGACTGAGACTAGGTCTGGTGGCGTGTGCCTGTAATCCCTGCTCTTGGGACGCTGAAAACAGGAGAATCACTATGAATCCGATCTATGTGGCAAGACCCTGTAGAACCTGTACTAAAATGCACTTACAAAAACAGAGAATTAAACAAACAAACAAATCAACATGACAATTTTGATGGTTCGGTCCATGGCTGAGTGGATCCCAAGATTCAGGTCTGGGGGAAGGCCCCACCTCGCAAAGGAAGCGCATTGCGAAGCAAACTGCGAACCTCATCAGCCAGGAAGGAGATCCCGAGGGAGAGGAACAAGGGGCGCAGGGGCCGGACGTGCACAATGCCCTCAAGGATACTCCTCAAGAGACCTAGGGCACCCCAAAGCCCAGGCCCCTAGTGTTCCGCAGCTCCTCCCCAGCACCGCCCTGGGGATCCCGCAGGGTTACATGTGGGCCTCTGGGGATTGCCCTGCTCCCACCCTTAGGCAGCCACATTCTCCTTTTATATAGAATTGTTTCCATTATTTGCTAGAAAAAACCCTGCTACATTCACTTCAAAGTTCTGACTCTATGAAAGCTGTCAGAATGAAAAGAATGAAAATATTTTGGCAAATATTTCACTGATTCTTTTACATTTTTATCCTGAGCAGTTCCTTCAGCGAAACACGTTCCTCACTTGCAGCGCAGTAATGAACTTAACTAATCAAACCACAAGTGAGTAATGAGACAAAATGGGAAATACCGAACAAAACTGTGCTATTTGAAAGAAAATCAATTTACTCATAAACTTCACTGGCATATTCCTTGAAATAGATGTAATAGATTTGCTGAAATGAAAATCCCTGCTTTTAATAAAAATATACCACTAAACAAGCATAACTGTCGCATAATAAAGGCTAAGTATAATCCTATCCACTGCTCCTCTAATATTTATTCCAGGGCATCATAGTCTTATGTCTTGTATAAGAATTTGGCCATTTCCCAGAGCTTCTCTACTCACAATTAGATAAAGTCCTGTGACATTCAGGAATTATGAGTGACTAAACTGTTAAACAGCACTCCATCCTCCTTCAGAGTAAGATTTATTTTCTCACAGGTTCACAGTCAGAGCTATATTTGCTGAGTGTGTCCCTGCAGGACACACGGGCATTGTGAAAAGTCCCCCACTTTTTACACGCTGTCTTTCCTAACATACTTGGCTGGGGCAGCAATAGAGAAAATATTATCTGTCTCCAATATTCTTGATAACGGGTAAAGTACGCCACTCTAGCCTTTGAATGAGAAGTGAAAAACTCTTGCTGAAGAATGTAATTCATACTTGATGTCACAGCTGGAGGTTATCGCTGTCCTGAAACCACTGTCTGATAGATTTGCTTTCTTCACATTTGGGTGCTTGCATCATTTTAAAAATAGGAAATTTTTGAAATTGATATTTAAATATGAGAAAATATTTGAACATTATTTTTTAAATTGTATGTTACTAATGAACCACACAAGTGAAAGGGTCAGAAAGCAACAGTAAGGCTGCTGACTTATAAGTTAGAAATACATCGTGTGGCTTCAAAGAAGTAAGCCTAACCAATGAGCATCACTAGCAAATGATCTTAAATTAGATCAATGTTTATTTCCAAAATCACAAGCCTTCAGAGACCAGCCTAAGATTCACGGATAGTAAAAGCAGATCTACTGACTTTTAAAATACAAATATTGACCAATAAACACTCAATTATTATAATAACTGTTAATGACACATATTTGCCACAAAAAGACTAATGTCTCAGAATATAAATTCCAAGAGGCACCAAAGGGAAATGTTTCAAAAATGTTACAAGAGGCATGAATGTACTTCAGTGGTATCCTATTTGCCTAGTATGTATGATGCCCTGGATTTAATCCCTACAACTCCCCGAAAAGGAAAATGTTATACAATTATCTTAAAGTCTTAAAGTACTGAGCAAAAATCAAAACACACCGATAATTTTGCTGTCATTATTTATGAAATAAGTGAGAATCAATCCCTTAAATAATTTCTTGTATAAAATTTGGCTGGAGTGACACTTGCTTTATATTTAATACATTACAAACATCAAATTATCCATGCATGTAAAAAATATCAAATAGGAATCTAATATAATTAAAAGTACTGATAGTGGTAGTATTTTTAAGCATACTCTTTGCCTTTTAAGCAGAACAAATTATATTTTTCACAGCAGTTCTTGATATGGATTCATTTAAAAATTAAAATTAGTTTACTTTGCTTCAAAAATCTACATTTATGATTAGATATTAAATTAATACATGTTTTGAAAAGCTGAGAAACATTTTAATGCAATTGATAGGGAAATAGAACACAAATGAAAATATTTTTTGCTTTAGCAATATGTTATATAACTTTATTTATTTTTTTATGCATTTGGTACAGGGTCTCACTACACAGCTTGGACTCACAGTGATCCTCCTGTTTTCAGCCTCCCCAGCACTGAGCATCCGTGCACCACCACGCCCAGTCTCAGTGGCCAACTCAGCATGCCTGGGGTGGGGCCGGTGATGCATGTGGGACTGGAGATGGAACCTCAGTCCCTGCACTTGCCTAAGCAGGCACTTACTCTGCTGAACTATCTTGCTGGCCCTATATTATATAACTTTAAAATAACTTTAAAATAATAAAATAATGATAAATAATATTATATAACTTTAAGTTATATTTTATATAACTTAAAATAACTTTAAAATAACTTTCACTTTTCTAACATGAAAGGAAGAGAATATGGAACACTATTCTTAGAGAACTCCTCTAGCTAATATACCAGACACTTAATAGTAGGCTCTGCTGGAAGTATCAAAATTTTGACAACTCTTTGATTCTAAATTAATGCTACAGTATTAATATTCAAGAATGTGGACTAGAAACAAAAGCAATTCTTATTTCATTATTATTTTGCCACCATTAAACCAATTACCAGATTGGTAACTTTATAGAAAAGGTTCCTAGAAATAGCTGCATTACTCAACTTAATGATCATAAAACTCTCTAATGGGGAAGGAAGAATGGAATATTTAAGGATGAAAGAAGTTAGCAAACACATAATACTCTGTATAACATTTTATAAGATGTTAACACTTTGAGAAAGCTCATATCTTCTTCAAATTTAACCTATCAAAGTGTGGAAGGAGGGAACTACATATTGACTTAGCATACAAAAACAGAGGAAAACAGGAGCTTCTGAGGTGTTCATTTTTTTCCCTACAAAATGACTTGTCAACCTCTCTTTGAAACACTCTCCCTGATTATTCCTGGTTTTGTTAGTTCCTGTTTATTGTTTTACTCTATGTTTCTCTTTTAGCTTATCCTGGAATTTAAATATAGTGAAAGCCAAACATGTAGTGTTCTGGTTATTTTTCTTTATATGTTCCAGGAAGCATTTTCTTTCTAGATTTGACTATTACCCATCTACAGTTCACTTCTCAGGCCTGTTCCCCAAACTGTTCTGTCTTATACATTCTTCTCATGAACTGAGCAGTAAAAACATTCCAGAAGTACTCACCTGGTTGTCTTTTAAAAAGTATTTTGAAATTTCTCATACAGTCATACAGTTAGCCCTTTCTCTCAGACTTAGAACCTTGTAATACCCTGTTTCCCTTTAAAGTAGGATTGAGTTAGTCTCTGGATGTATCAAATCATCCATCATCTTAACTTTGTTCTGTCTTTCAGATTCCATCTTCACTATAAGACTGCATAGAAAATTACAGAGCCAAACTCAGCATCTCTCTGGTGTCAAGGCTTCATAAAATTACCTCCATAAACCACAGCCACATTTTTGCCAAGTCTACTTTAGTCAAGTTTACTTCCCCAAGTTAACTGAAACAAAACTGAGCTTTTTGATTACTGCAAGTCCTGAGCACTGAATTAGTAAATGAAAACTAGCACACTAACTGATATGAGTATGATACATGACTTCCCTTCATGCAATTTTTATTAAATAATGTAAATATCTTCCCCTAGTCTTTTTGTGCATTTAATACCATACTTAAGCTCGTGCACAACTATTTTACAAACTCAATTTTATTATTTCTGAAATCATAGAAATAAAAATAGATAATTTATAAAATATATAAGATTTATGAATTCTCCACTTTTACAATCAATGGTAAACCTCCAACTAATTTTGTATCCAATATAATGAAGATTTCACTTTTAAAAAATAAGCTATCCATATGATTATAAACATTAAATAACATATCCTGTGTATAATTGTGTGTGGAGACATCTATTTATTTATTTATCCAGCTATCATAGGAAGTTATTGAGCCACTAATTTTATAACATGTCAAAACTGTGCTTTAATTCAATCTATAGAGTGAACATTCATACATTTAAATGTTTTTCCATTTATAAGCAGCTAATTAGTACAAATGACTTCTTTACCTGCCTCCACTTATACATCCAGTTTTAAAATGATTTTACCAACCTTTTATTTTGATTAGAAATGTGTACTATGAAACTGTTACTTTATTGTTTTCCCCTTTTTTAAAAATCTCAAAAATATGTCAATGGTAATTTTATGAGTAAAGATCACATTTAAAATATCAAATCCATGATAAATGTCATCACTATGCATTTCTAAAATGTAAACTTAATTAAATAAATCGGAAGCTGAATGACATTATATGTACATATATTGGTTTTTTTTTTCTTTTTTGGCAAAACCGAGGATTGAACTCAGACCCTTGCACTTGCCAGGAAGCGCTTATTCTACTGAGCCATCTCCAAGGCCCCGTACATATAATTTTAATTGAGTTAAATTTAACTATCTTAAAATCATATTTTGCCCAGTCTTAATGCTATGAACTAAACTATTTTTTGGGAAGAAAGGCTAAAAAATTGTAAGAATAACACTCTGCTTTAAACGTCTAGTCTATTTCTTTCCTTTGTTCGCCAACGGAGCTTGATCAGTGTTTGCCGACACCTTCCGTGAGAACTTAGCAGAGCACATCTCATCATCTCCGCATACAAGGTAAATGCATTACGGCTGTGATTTAGCAGAAAAGAACATCTGCCCCTTCGTATTCACAGATATCAAAGCTGCAGACTGCAACTTCACAACTTATTCCTTTCCCTCTCTTTCAAAGCAGGAAATTCAAGTTATCTTTTAAATACTGACTGGTACATCCACTCAGGCTGCAAGCAGATTTTTCTTAGCTAGACAGCCGGTGGAGGAAATGATGTTATATTATTAAGTTTTTAAAATTTTACTGCAGAAAACATCTTGCACAAAACTATTCCAAGATGTTGTACAAAACTATTCCAAGATGTTAATCATAACATTCATCTTCAAAATGATACATTCTAACCTTTATATCAATGTGGAAGTTCAAAGTTACATATTATGCTACATAGCCAGAAAGAACACTGCAGTATGAATGAAGGCTTTGTTCATATAGACAGAATGTATTGTTTCATGATGTATATAACATGTTTATCATAAAATTTCATGTTCTATTCAGTGTTGCAAATTTGTATGAATATTTTAAGTCTAAAAACCTTCATGATTAGTTTTAGAAACACAATTCCAACTTTTTTTTTACAGATTACAACAAAAGTAAAAATCAGATAACTTAGTGATGTGGTTAATTGTTAACTAATTCATACTTTTCTCAAATTCACACTTTTATTATAGACACACACACAATGATACACATCCTTCTTTAACATAGAATCAACAACTAGAAGAAAATATTGTATCTGGTGTATATAAATAATGAAAATCCATATTTATTAGACTTGCATAATGCTAATGTTTTTTGTTTGGCTTAGTTTACGAGATATGGTCTTGCTATGCAAGTCATGCAGGCCTTGAACTCATACGTAGCCCAGGCTGTCTTTGAGCCCAAGGTGATCCTCCTGCCTCAGCCTCCCAAATGCTGGGATTATGGGCATGTGCCACCATATGTGGCAATGCTTAGGTTTTGCTATCCACTACATAATAAAATTTAGAGGCATGATTTGCAACAAATTTGGGGGCTGCATTTTGAAATATCAAAAATGGCAATGCATACTAGTTTTAGTGGTAGGAAAAAAAAGACATTGAATTTTGCTGGAAAACAAATAAGTCTGATGAAAATTACAAATGATGTTTTTCAGTGCTTTACATTGAATAGAAAATAAAGCAAATATATTTAGAGAATATAAATAACTTGTCCAAGGCCATATTATTGATGATTAGCAAAGCTAGGATTTTTAAAAGTATGGTTGACAGAACAAAATAAATGCAATTAATCATTGTTCTATTCCGCTATACGCTGTTGGTTGATTGGATCTATATAAAATTCCCTTTTACAATGCTAGTTTATAAAATCAAGGTACCTATTAGAGCTTTATAATCATGTGAGAAACACAGTTTTGATTTGCTCAGATGCACGCTATTGAGCTGACTGTGAAATAAAGTGCTTTTGCTTACTTAATAAGCACTTGCAAAACACTTAATTCAGATCAGTACTATTCTAAGAATCTTCTAAGTGTAAGCTTTTTAATCCATAAAACCCTGAAGTACATACTACACAAGGAGTATAAGGGTTGGAAAAATATAGAGGGTAATGTCTCTATATAATCATATAAACACCTAAGTGTGTATATATAAAGTCATATATATTTAAAATTTTTGTGTAAGGTCAGTTCAACACCTAATAGGAGGCCAAGCCCAGATTTGAACTCAGAGAGAGTAACTGAAGGCATTGAAACCATGGTGCCTTAGGACGTTTTCACATTCAGTGATTGCATCTATAACGTGTAACTGTTCTCCAGGTCTAATGAACCTCAAGGGATATTCTCAGGAAGCCAACACCCACACAAATGGATGCTTGTCACTAGAGTGGATGTTACTGTACTCTTTCTATTTGGATGGCTAGCAGTAAGACTTTATTAGTTTTGTCTAGCTTTTTGCCTGCAATTAGAGCATTCTGCCATTGGGTGCTACCTTCTTCATGGCTGATGCCTGAACTGACCCTAAACAGTTTGCAGTCAATATTCCTGTATTTATTTACTTACTTATTTTATTTTATTTTAATAATTTTATTGAGAAAGAAGTAGCAATGAGATAGTTTCAAAACAGGTTAGTTGTACAGTTACAATAATTAATATATTGCATGTTGTTGTCTTTGTAGTAGTTGTTCCTAGTATGAGATGCAGACATTATATGTTGTCTAAACACTATTAGTTCAAAACCTTCTTCTCACAGAACTAAGAGAAAGTAGCTGTATATTTATGCTATTTTGTATATACAGATATATATTTTTCCACTACAAAATGGTCCTTAATTTATATCCCCTTTTTTGTTTACTTTTGTCAGAGATGTTATTCCATTGCCATTCATATACTGTAAGTACATGAATTCAGCAGAGTAACCCAATATAGTCCAGTAGTCTATAATAGTAGTGGGTTATCCACAAAACTTAAATTAATTAATTAAAAATAATGTAACTTAATTTCCATTTATGAAGACTCTTTTTCAAACAATTTTTCTCTTTAGAATTATCACAAATTGATGACCCAAATTTCTCTCTCAGTTAATTTAATGATTCATTCAAGTTGAAATGAAAAGAAGCCCTAGTATTTTGTTTATTACTTGGGAAAAGAATCCCTGCAAGTCCACTGGATCGTGAGCTTCCCAGTCTCAACAGCAGCAACACAAATGGCAGCACCCAAGGCCATCTCCAAAGCACTTGCAATATGTTACAAGCTGCCCTAAAGTTTTTGCATATCTTGCTTATTTTAATCTTCACCATTACCAGCTAAGGTAAATACTGCTAGTAATCCCTGTTTTTAAAACCCAGGCATACAATGCTAGTGCTAATCCTCACCTATCTTTATTATAAAATTGAGTAAGTAACCTTGCTGGGATTTCTTCTGGATGTTCTGGCTCCATAGTCCATCTGTCCCATTTCTGGGCTGTCCTAACTGTCTACTAAAGCAGTGTTTGCAACCTAGAAATTATGAATTCTTAGTTTCCACAATGCTTTCTCAGTCCAAACTGCCAAGGATAGGAAAGGAAGAAAGAGCAGGAAGATGCAGAATGATCACTAAGTTGTTGTCTTTCCCCACCACCACCACCTCCTCCTCCTCCTCGTCCTCCTGCTCCTCCTCCTCCTCCTCCTCTTCCTCCTCTTCCTCCTCCTGCATTTCCTCCTCCTCCTCCTCTTTTTACAGAAACAGAGTCTTGTTAAGTCATTAATTTGCCTAGGTTGGTCTCAAACTTGTGATCCTCCTGCCTGAGCCTCACAGAATGCTGGGATTACAGAAATGTGCCACCATGCCTGGCTGTCTGTCTAACTTTTTTGATCTGTCCTAGTGTTCACCTACTCATGTGTTCAATATGTCCATAGGCATAAATATTTAATATGTGCCTGAACCGAAAAATAAAGATGGAAGCCGTATCCACAGAAAATACTTCTCTAAACTTCATCAGTAATTACAACAAGAGCTGATTTTCCTTTTCATCAGAAAGGAATAAAAAATGGGCTAATATTATTTCAGCAACATGTTCTAATGACCTGCCTTAATTTAAAACTCTCAATTTGGTGCATATACTGACAAGGTTGATGGGTTTTATTGTTTATTTCTTCAAGAGTTATTCTTTTGCAGATATAACACTATAATTCAACCGAGCCTTCAAATTTGGCAGTATGCTATTCTTCATGCATTTTTAGTAGAGAATCAAAAGTATTTCTTATTTGTGAAATTAATTAAATGACTTATTCTCTAATATTGCTACCTTTCAAATTCATGTGTTTTAATTTCACATAAAAAACAGATTACCATACATAGAAATATTAAGAAAGGAAGATAAACAGTTTTCATCACTACCTTAATTCCTGACCTTTTAAAATCTATGGAGACAATTGTCATCTAGTATACAAATTTGCATTTTAATTAATTGATAAGCTTTTAATTCTTGGAATAATTAACAGTAGTAGAAGCAAAAGTGTCATCAACTATTGAGTTTGGAAAAAAATTCCTTCAGTCCAATATGATCCTGAACTTGACCAAATTAAAGTGAAGCTATAAAGTGTACAGACGGTCAGGAACACGTCCCTTCTCTTTTCCCTCACTGCACTCACACCACTGTCTCTCTGTACAACACTAGAATCCATGACTGGGTCTGCCCAAATGTTGCACACAGACCCAACAGTGTTGCATCCTTTTTTCCTACACTATAGAAATTTAAGTTTCTATAGAGATACCTGTCCTTAAATTCTGTCTTTTGCTTGGTGTCTCAAAGGTAGTTATGTGTAACAAAAGAAGATGAATGTAGAGAGAGGGACATCAGGCTTCTGCACTAGAAATTTCCTTGTGGTAACGACGGAACACCGGTAACCACCTGGCGCGGAAGCTGCAACAGGTTTAAAAATGGGTGATGTTGAGAAAGGCAAGAAAATTTTTGTACAGAAGTGTGCCCAGT
>NDGN011439211.1:0-26719 GCA_002564285.1 Tympanoctomys barrerae
GAAATTGGGAAGAGAATACTAAAATTCATGTGGATGTAAAAGAGGTCCAATGAAAATAATGTGGGGGAAAAGAATGATGTCAGAGGACTGACCCTTTGTAGTTCTAAAGTTTACTCTAAAATACAGTGATTGGGACACTGCAGTGCTGGCATCAAGGTAGAAGTGTAGGTCCCTGGAGCAGAGCGCGGGTCCCGAAGTAACGCCTGTGTCTGTGGTCAGTCTGCAGAATTTAATAGGCAAGTAGTTTCTCAGCAAATGGTATTGATACTACTGCATATCCATGCACAAAAGAATGAAGTGCGGCCTGCATACCACACACAAAAATGAACGCAGAGTGGGTCACAAGCCTAAGTATGCCAGCTACACCTGTAGAACTCAGCAGGCAATACAAGAGTACGTTCTTGCGCACAGCAGGAGGCAAAGCCTTTCTTGATACACTACCCAACACAGAAGCAACTAAAGGAAAAACATAGAACATTTAGATCTTGTCAAAATTAAAAACTTTTGTACTTAAAGGACCCCAGGAGCAAGTGCTGATGGTTTATATCTAATTATCTGTCAAGAGCCTCATGGGCTCATAGGTGGGGCTTTTGAAAGATAGGTGGGTTAGGGAGGCGTCATAGCTGATTTGCTGTTAGGAGCAGCCCGGTTGGATGAGGTGGCTCAGATCCCAGCAGGCAGGGAATGGTAGGGGTGGCAAGAAAGGCTGCTCCTTTTCTGGCTCCCCTGCACCTCTCTGCCACTTTTCCTCTGTCCTCCCTGTGCTGTTCTCCCTGCCTTGCAGCCAGATGACGATGGACTCAAATCCCTCAGAGCTGGATTTAACCTCTTTTAAAGATTAAAAAGCCAAAGTAAGCCTTTTTTTTTTTAAGTTGTAGATGTTGATATTGTGTGTCAGGGAGAAAGTGGCTAAGGCACAAGTGGAGAAGACCTCTCCAAAGGAAGTATTTACAAATCACTGTCTGAGGGGGCCTTGGAGCCTAGATTATATAAAGAGCTCCAGCGACTCACAAGTAACATAAAAGTAAATGTAAAAACTGGTAGGCTCTGAGTAGATGCTTCTCCGAAGAGCGCACACATGAAGGTGCGTGCATCACTGTCAGTACTCGGGGCAGTGCAAAGCAAACCATGGCAAGAGGTCACTAGGCACCCACTGAGGTGGCTGCAGAAAGCAAATGAAGAAGGGGAAAATGACAGATGTTGACAAGGACGTGGAGAAGCAGGGTCACCTGCTCATTCTCACCTGCCACCGATGGGAATACGAGCAGCGTAGTCCCTGGAAGATAGCCCAGCAGCTCCTCGAAAAGGTGGAACATGAGCTGCCATGGAGCTAGCAATTGTGCTCATGGGTTTTTATCCCAAGCCACTGAAAAACACATGTTCACACAGAAATGTGAGTGTGTGTTCCGAATGGCATGGTTCATAATAGCCAAAACATGGAATAATCCATCTGTCCACTGCCAGTGGATACATGGGTAGATAAAACGTAATATATCCATTACCATGAGGAAAAGCTGGAAGAATCTTGTCGTTGCCTTTACTTGCTTTTGTAAGACCATGAATTACAAAGTACACACACTGGGTCAAGAGGCAGAGTTACAGCCTGTGCCATGTCCCTTTTGCCTCTCTGATCTCAGCTTCCCTATCATTTTTTAAAGGAGCAGTTGGCCAAGCTCAGGGGCCCTTGTAGCTCTCAGATTGTCCACATTCCTGTGTGTGTGTGTGGTGTTGGTGGGTGGATCACACTGGCCTTTGGGAGGCTCGCTGGGCTCCGCGTGGCTCGCTGCCACCCGCTGCTCCCATGGGACGACAGACCATGGGCCCTGCTTCTCTCCATCTTCCCTTCTCTTCAGTCAAGCTACAGACCCCAGGTCCCATCTTTCTCTGCATCTCTCTCCATGCTTCACGGCATCCAGCTCAGAGTAGGCTCCATTGGCACTCAGAGCCACTGTCTGTGATCGAGCTGTCACTGCAGAAGCTGATGGTGGGACTTGGTGGTCTCGTGTTGTCTCAGAGAACTCCAAAGAGCTGGGCTTCCATCACCTCTCCCAGCCTTCCAGGCTTTCCTTTTAGGAGATTTCTTGGCTTCAGATGGAAGGGATTCTGCAGTCACCATCCTGCTTTTTCCCACAGGTCACCAAGGAAAACAGAAACCACCTGCTGCCAGACATTGTGAGGTGTGTGCAGAGCAGCAGGATGTAAGCTGGGCCGAGTCCTTGCACCGCTGTCCCCAGGGATGCTTGGGTCAAGTGCAGCTTCTGATGCCTCCCTCCCTTCCGTCTGCCGAGTGAGGTTTGGTGCCTCCGGGTTTATGGACTTTGTGGGCTTTGCCCAAGAGAGTTTGACAACTGCTTTCCATAAAGCATTTGAAAGGTCAAGTTGGCCTTGATACCGGTCGCTGTCCGTGGTTAACAACCTCATTGGGCTAATTTGTGCTTAGAGCTTTGCGTTTATTAGTCTTTTTGAGCCGGGCACATGATTTGATTACAAGGTGAGCCGTGAGTTGGGACTGTCAGGTGGAGTGAACCACCCCTGATGTGTAGAGGAGAGAAGCGTTCCCTCTCGGATCAGCCCTGTGTGTTGTGAAGACCAAGTGCTGTCTGGGTGCAGCTTTGGTCTTGGGCTGCCCAAAGTCATTAACTGTTAATTTAATTTTTAAAATATTATTTCTAAAGCAAATCATTATAGCTTCTCTTGTCCACTTCTTGTTTATATCTTTGTATATTGTTTAATAAATATAGAAATAAATCTGATGGTCCAGACGAACAGTCTGTGGGACATTGATACTATTTGGGAGATTGATAACATTCAGGAGGACCAAGGATGAGGATGAGGGTGAAGCCTCAGCTTCACATGAGAGCCCTGCTCAGGCTGCTAACTTGGGTGCATTTTGGAACCTTCCTGGACCTAGTTTGCCTTTGAGAAAAGAGAGAGAATGGCTGTCATTGATGGAGGGTGGTGTGACACTGCAAAAGGAAGTGTCCTCAGCTCCTCCGTCCATCTGTCCCTGGAAAGGTGCTCCGTCTTATGAGCTGGCACAACCCATAGCAAGGTCTGCAGGAAAAGTAGGAAAGGAGAAGGGAAGCAGAAACCCCAGAATCCGTGAAACAGAAGACTGCTGCCCATGTGGCTGGTGATTCTGGAGTGATGGGCAGCTTGGGGATTTTAGGTCAAGATCTGTGAATAGCCATGAAATTTTAGCAACCAGCATTAGCTACAAATATACTGGTGAATGCAGCATGTCCCTGTGTACCTGAACAGATTGGGGGTGCAGGTTCCCACGAAGGTAGACACAGCCCACAGCCTGAGCAGATGCCCACATTGTTGCATTTTCTCTGGAGAGCTCTTGAAGCCTGACAAGCCCTTGCCATTTAAGAGCGACAGCCTGGAACCCTGCCTGAGTAGGGCCGTTGCCCAGTAGGGGTCTGCAGGCATCTCCTTCCACTGTGCGGGCTGTTCACGGAGGCACAGACTAAGCTCAGTACATCTGGCAGGCTACCTGTGATCACAGTGGCCACTAGAATGGGAGGGCCACTGAACACAGATGCGGGCTGTGTGTTGGAGGAGGCAATGGGTGGCCACTGCCACACCTAGCACCTCACCCTGGCCGAAAATCTATGCAAGTAGCTGTCGCATTGTCTGGACCCCGCTGTACTATAAGAGAACAGGGACCAAGCAGGCGCAGCAGCAGCCCAGCACGGATGCCGGCTCTGCTGAGGTTGGACCACCACTGGAGCCCTGCCTGCTACCTTAGTGTCACTGTTCTCCAAAGCCCAGAAGGACGCTCGTGCGCCCTCTGCCTCAGGTCCCTGTGTACTCATTGTTCCAGCATGACTGTTTAGTGAATTTTGATTTTGTCTTAGATTGAAAGGAAAACTGGGGGCTTGTGACTGAAGCTGATTGGCACTATCTGTGACAGGTAGAGATTTGAACCCAAGCCCCAGTGACTAAGACCCTTGATCTTTTACTACTCTCTGCATCTCCTCCCTTAGGCTTTCTGTCCTTGTAATGCATCATGAGTCCCCAGACCTCACAGTTGCTATTTTTAGCTGTAAGAAACTGGCCAGTCCTTCAGCTGTCATGGTGCCCCAGTGTCCCAGAGAGCAGTCCATGCAGCGAGTGCAGAGGGCAGGTGCAGTCCCTGTGCTGTGAGCAGGGACTTTAATGGAGGCTGCTAGGATGTCTGGCAGAGAAGGGTGAGTCCTGACTTAAGGGAACTTCACTCTGAAGAATGCAAAATTGACATGAACATTGCCCCATGAAGAATCTCAGCTTAAACAAGGTCAAGTAGAATAAGGCAGGACTGGCTTGGAGAATGGTTTGCTAAGTGGTTCTTTCTCCTGCTCCTTAGCAGACCGAGCACCCATCAGTTCCAGTCAGTTTACACACAACAGTTTAACAAGTTGTTTTCTTTGTTCTTCTTTAACAAGTCTCTGCAGAAAGACAGGTAAGGCTTGTCTTCTAACTTGATTAAATACTGTCTGACTCTCCTGCTGGCAGGCAGGAGCTCCTGGGAAGTAGCAAATCCAGTCTGTCATCCCGCCCTCAGACCACACAGCAGCCTTGCCCCTGACTTCCTGTCTAGGGCTCTGCTGGTGGAAGGATATGCCTGGACGCGTTACCCCTGTGGATGCCATGGCAGATGTTACGTAGCATAAGGCTTGGAACAAAGACCGGAGGCAGCACATTGTGCATTTTACAGGTCACGAGACACTGCACCACCAGCAACTGTGACAGAACTACTTGCCAGACGCAGATGCTTCCACGCAACATCAGTGCCAAGTTAACCAAAGGATTTATAGAACACCCAGATGCTGCAGTTTTATATTGTTTTTAAAAGAGGATCTATTGTATTCAGTGTCCACGTGCAAAAATAACTTTAGCTGCATGTTGGCAGAACATGTGAGAATCCTGGCAAGAAAGGCCAACTCGACTGCCTGTTGTACTGGGGTTGTAACACCACCCTGTAAGAAGTACGCTGCCAGGCACCTGCCTGCCTCAAGGGCCAGGTCCATGTGCCCGTGCGTCGCACATATCAGAGCTGTGACCTACTGCTGTGAGTGGCCAATAGCCACAGGTCGCGGAGTAACTCGTCTGTTTGTGGGTACAGTGCTGCATGTGTGGGCAGGAGGCTGCATGGGTGGAGAAGCAGTTTCTGAGTCCACATGTAGGTGAAGGGTGTGCACAGTGCCATCCCCATGCCCTCTGGGCATCATCTCTTGGGAGGGTGTCCCTATATGCTCTCTCTGGTACCTGAAGAGTGGCCAGCTGGGTTCCACTCTGACCACTACCTTTTAGTCCCAAGGGCCAGGCAGGCTATACAGTGGCCCAGAAACAGTCAGGAGCGGTGGCCTGTAACATGATCATCTCATGAGGCAACAGCCAAAAATGAACCTGAAATGAAGTCTGTGTGTAGAGATGATTGTGTGCTGGCGCCATCTCTAATTAGACAGCCCACCTATTGCTATTAATTGCTACTTATTTGACAAAACCTCAAAGCATTAACACTTCTAGTGGTAAGGGGATTTCTGCTCTACCTGCCCTCCCTCTCTGTCTCTCACCCCAACTTCCAAATCATAGGTGCTTTGAATACCTTTTGTGACTGTTCTAAATTGAGCATTTCTAACTATTGTCTTTCCAAAGGATGGTCCCACGGGTCAGTGTAATATTCCTGCTGCATGCTGTTTGGGACTCCTGCCCTTCCTGTTGTCACCAGAAAATCCAGGCTTCCCCTCCCTGTGAAACTTCAAGATGGGAAAAGTTGTCTCAGGATTTGTCCAAGTATCAGTCTCATTTTTAGAAATGGATATATTTTTAGATGAGTTTTAGTCAAGCATACATTTTTAGAAATGAAAGCAATTGGAGCAGAACTGAAACACCACACAAATAGCAATAACTGTAAACATTTTAATTCCAAAACAAAGGTGTGTGCAAGTGTGCTTGTAGCACAGCAGGGGCTGCTCAGCTTGGAAGACAAATGCTTGTTCCTGGGAGTGCAGGGTACTGGTAGCCCGGTACCACTCAGACATGTGGAGTGATTGTGGTCCAGGATGTCTGGCCATGTTCCCATTTCTGACTCCCATCCCGACATAGCCTGGCTCCTCTCAGAGGACGGAAGACAGGACTGCATGCACTGCTGGAATTCTGCGAGGGGGTGCTGCTGGCTATACCTACAGCTGCACTAGTACTACAGAGAAGAGCGACTCCTTGCACTTGGGCTTGGACACGCTGGGCCCACCCGTGGTGGTGGTGCAGTGCAGCCTCTCCTGGTGACAGCAGTGTACAAAGTGCCAGTTACTAGCATGCAGTGGTCTTATTCCCACCGGGGCAGGAAGGAGGTACTCACGGGCTATCTTTGCTCTACTTGTTTCCAGATATTAAATGGCTTTTGTTTGAAATGTCAAATTATTTGTGCAGTGCTTGTGGGGAGGAAAGTGTGAACGTCTTTGTTCCCCATCATGTGAGAGTTTTTTAAGAACCTGAGATTAACATTGTGACTGTTGCCAGCATGGCTCCCATTTCCCATGGGGACGAGCCCTTGGGTGAGGAGCACTCGCTCACTGTGTTGGGTGTAGGGAGAAGAGTGAAGGTGACAGATGGAGAGCTTTCTCCCCGCCAGGCGCCACTCCACTATTGCTCGTCCGAAGCACTCTGCTGGGAAGCTGTGTCGTCCAGGCCCATGTCCTCCTGGCTCGCTCTTCTGCACATCACCCCCAGGTTCTCTGCCACAGCCTCAGCTAGACGTCGGTCATGGAGCTGCCCCTGCTCCGCAGCCTCAGTGGGGTCGCATGGCTCAGAGAAGTGCTTCCAGGGAACAGGAAGAGGTAGCGACAGTCAGCACGCATTCACTTCCTAGATCTTCTAGCCTCCCTACCCTGCTGTGGTACCCTAGGGCTAAGGGTTCAAGTGACCTTAAGGGTAGGCCCTCCAGCTTGTCAAATGACAGGACTGTCCAGGTGGCGTCGGGGGTCTGGATGGGAAATTTCTCATCATGTCTGGGGAACATTAGACAAAGATGGCCCTGCAGAGGCCATGTGTGTGACTGGCTGTACTCTCGGTGAGCCCCAACAGGTTTGACAATAGTGGCAGTACCAAAGCCGTGGCATTCTGGATGACCATGGTCCCAAGGTCATGGTCAGGGAAGGAGTACTCTCTGCAATTCCAGAGATGCCGCACTGTCTGTGACTTAAACACAGATGAGTAGGTGGGAAAGGGCATATTGTACCTTATATGTGCAGTTAGATAGCTAAACTTAATGTTAAGTCAACTACAGTCACCAGCATTTTTCCCTAGCCAATGTGGCCCAAGGACCAAGGAAGCCCATCACCGACCCATGGCCCAGAGGTCATGCCAGTGCTACAGCTCAAGACACTCAGGACATTTTACATGGGAGGACAATGTGGATGAAAGGGTAGCACTGAGAACCCCAGCGTCCCTGTTACTCCAAATAACTGCACTACGACCAGAGGTCAGGCCGCTGTAACCCTCATGTCTGTGAGCCTTGGGAAACACCAGGGAAGTGTCTAAATCTGAACCAATTTTAAAATTAATATTAATTTTTCATCCCTACCACATTGTGAAAGTGAGCTTCTGGGTGTTCCATTGTTCATCTGTTTATCTTCTTACTCATGAGGCTTGGGTGTACCCTAAGTCAGCATGGCATGACAACACCTTGCCTTTTTGAAGTCCTTAACTCTCCTAGCATCTGAACACCTGAACGTGGGAGGCACCTCATGGCTCTAAAGGCCAGTCTTTGGGTGGAATGAGTGATCGTTCAGCTGCAGTGCTGATGGGCATCCTTGGCTCTCCCTTAGTCCAGGTGACACGAACAAGGAAATAGCTGAGCTTCCAGGGCAGACAAGGGGGCCGTTCTAGCTACATCAGGTCACAGTTCTGCACAACAGTTCTACAGAGTACCTGGACCAAGGCACCCCACGGTGCTCATGGGCTGGTGTGCAGTTTCATATCTTGTTACCTGCATGACCCTGGAGGCCTTGGGGTAGAGGGTGGGATTCTGGAAGGACTAGGTAGAAGCCAGGAGGCAAGGTCTAGACCTGAACCCTGCCCTACATCTCCTGCCCTGAGCCATCTTACCCGTGTGGCATGGCCGGCAGCCCTGGCTGAGGGGCCCATCACGATGTTGACGCTGCTCGATGACTGTGTGTCACTGGTGTTGCCCCCCTCTGCTGCAGACAGTCCGGAAATGACGAGAGCGCTGGAAAAACTTCTCTTGCCAAAGAGGAAGCTGAGGGTAGAGCTGGTGGAGGAGCCCAGGCTGGATCGGATGAGCGCCTCTGCACGCTCCCGGACACTCAGGTGGCCTGTGGTGGTGACTGGGGGTGGCTGGGAGTGCAAGGATGCAGCTGAGGTATGCAGGGAGAGCCGGCTGCCTGAGGGCCTTGGGGCCAGCTCATGCACGGATGTGGATGTCTGCAGGAAGGCCTGGCGGCCCTCTACAATGGGGCCCGACGAGCTCAGGGTAGGCAGCGCCGAGGGTGCCTGGACGGACTGGCTCCTGCCCTTCCTGCAGCCTGTGAAGGGAAACAACACCTGGTCATCATGACGTGCTACAGCAAGAAATGCCATGAGGAACGGGGTTTGTTTCCTCAGAGGGTGAGAAGGTGGGCCAAATATGGCTGGTGGCAGGGGCTGGTCCTGGGGTCTTAACACCTCACGACTCATCTCAGATGATGGATGGAAGAGTGACAGCTCCCACCACAAATGTGAAGAGGTGTGATCAAAATATACAGTGGCTGTTTTAAAGCTTATTACAAGCAGATGTGGTGGCACATGCCCATAATCCCAACAAGATACAAGATATGCATGAAATTATCATCCCATGCCCCATAACTATGTGCCAATTACAGCCCATTTCTAAATATGAAGAGTGGCCCATGATTGCAGCAGGTGGCCGAGAACGCTAGTGTCTGCATGTGTCATGTGCCCCTGCTCAACCTGGGTCCCAGAAGCCCACAGAGATTAAGGCAAGGAACTCGAGGTTGGGATAAGGGCTGCGAGGCGACGATGTGACCTGGCCATACTTCCTCGAGCCTGCCAGCCCAGGTGCCCAGCGGCCTGAGGCAGGGGGTGGGGTGGGGCTGGGGGTGAGCTGCAGCCAGGTGACCATCTTAACCCTGATGGTACTGCTAACCTACTGGGCCATGTAGAACTAATCTGGGTGTGTGCTTGTCCCAGGATTGGTTCCTGTGTTCATCTGATCAGTGATAGTAAAGGGAAACATTTAGAGTTCAACCAGTTTTTGTTGCCTTGTAGAGGGAAAAAGAGGTTGGTGTGGACCACATGCTCTCTAGAAGTTTCCACTTGAGAGCATGGTCTTTTGAGTGATATCTGTGTCACCACCATGCCCAGGCCTCATTAAATAAGTCTCTCCCCTGGTGTGGCCAGATCCTTTTGCCAGCTGTCCCTCTTTGAGACCTCTCCAGGTTCCAGCCCTTGCTGAGTCCTGTCTAGACAAGGCCAGTTTTGACAGAGATATGGTTCTGGCCATGCCATTGGAAGAACTCAAAGTGGGCTTCTGCTCAGACTGTTCCAGGGCCTCGGGACACTCGGCGTCATGAAGGGAGCAGCCGGAAGGAAGGCAGGGCTCACTAGGACACTGCACTGCGCTTAAGCATCAAGCATCTCTAAGCGCTACTTCTGTTCTCCAGCCAACGGGGAGGCACAGCTTTGCCTGTGGCCTCATTGTCTGCTGCCTGAAGCCATGACAGTCCATGTCTCTCACCACAAAGAGGTGTGTTGTGGAGTGGATGCCAGATATGTCTCTAACACTCTAGGGGATGATTCTGAGTGTTGGTGCATGTCCCCATGAGACTCAAAGTAACACATCAGTTAAGAGAACTTAGGAAATAGGCATCACTATGGAAATTCCAGAGTCTCCCCAGCCCAGACCTCCAGGGGACTTTCCAGCTGAAAGAGTCTTGCTCAGTCTCCAGTGCCAAGTCCCTGCTGAGAAGGTGGAATCTTTCTCTTCCAGGAGAAAACAAATAAGAAAAAGACTCTAACAGATTAAGAGCTCAGAGCAGGGATTGGGATTTGTTAGTTTATTCTGCGTGAGGCAAGGACAAGCATCTGTTTATGATTTACACGTGAAGGCAAACAGTGCTCCACACACCACCCTCAGTGGGCGGGGAGCTACCCGGCCTCCTCTGGGAACAAAGGGACAAAGCTATCACTGGTAGCAGAGTCAAGGGCCCTCCCCCACTTGATTGTTTCAGATATTCTTTGGGCTCTTGATTTCTCTTTAAATTATTAATTTTGTAAATGAAACAGCACCAAGTAAGCAAGCCACACTGAAGTCATTTGTGCTACTGAGGATCATTATTTTATGATTTAACTTATCTTGCCAATTACTGCATTATCAAATTATGAGTGTTTCTAGGGAAAAGCTTTAGAATCTGAGTGGAAATACAATATGAATTACCCTCCTTTGGGCATCATTCCTCATCTCTGATCATTATCTGGGAGGCTGCAGTGCAAATCTTGGGCAATCCAAGGACCCCGCCTTCCTCTCCAGTGGGGGGTTAGACTGGTGATGGGCTTCTAACTGCTCCTGGGAAGTAGGTCACAGCCTTGTGCTGTGCCCACCCTCCCCCAGCTGTGACACATATTCTGCACCCCTGCAGGAGGGCACACAGTGCTTGGCAGTGGGACAGAGACATATAGCATGGGGGCTGCAGGAGGGGGCACTGCTCAGGGGGTCTTGCAGGGGTGGGGTCACTGGTCCCCTGAGTATCTGGCAAGGGCTCAGGATTAGGGTACATAGGATGACAGCAGGAGTAAGGAAGGGCTGGGGCAGTTGGGTGCTCAGGAACAGGCAAACCCTGGTCATTGAGAGGAACAAGACCTGGGAACTGGCTCTAGTTCCTCCCTTGCTGCCTTGTGGCTGAGCCCTCCATCCTGCCCTTCCCATCCAGGCAGGTCCCAGCCTGTGAGGCCCTGGCCCTGCCTTTTGGGTGGCACTTGCCATGCTGTGTCACTTACCACAGACACAAGGTCTGTTCTGCCGTTGGCTTCAGCCTTTTGAAGCAAATGATTCCCATACTGTTTCTGTTTCCTCACACCCAGCATCAATGACTCCACCAATAAATTACAGGAGAGAGCAACCTGTAAAACTGACTTGCCACAGAAGCGCTGCTGAGAGCTTTCCAGAGCTCTCCCCAGAGTTTGTAGTATATGTGGGGCTTCCTAAACCTGGCAATTGGAACCATTTGGAAAGACGAAAACCCACTGCTCCCTAGGGGCTGAGACCCCTAGTGTCATCTGCAGTCAGGCCACAGGGAGGAAGGCCACTGCACCAGGCCTGGCGTGGACAGATGGGCTCAGGAGTATTCCCACCAGTGAGCACAACCTCCATGCCTGTACTGGCTTCCTCCCTGGGAGCCGCTTAGCCTGACTGAGATGGGCAGAGCAGTTTGGATCAACTGGAAAAGGGAAAGGGCCAGAAAAGCCCAGGGCTGACCTAGTCCCACCATCTCCACAGCACTGCAGAGTTTCCCTTTGGAGGTGATGATGGTCTACTGGGAACAGCAGGATAGGGCTTCCCCGAAATTTCCCAGGAATTCACAGGGGTTCCAGGTGGTTGCCCTCCCCCTTGTGGCCTTGTCTTGGAGCCTGCTCTTCTTGGGACCTCAGGGGCCACCTGCTCACAGGCCTCAGGGAAGTAATTCAGGTGGATAAAAATGCTGCCCCTGCACCTGGAGACACTGAAGAGCCCACGCTGGGACCGGGACCCAGTTGGTTTTAATGGTCTGGAGAGCTGGCTGCCCTGCCAGGCACACCTGCTGCATGGCCTTCTGGAGATGGCCCAGGTGTGCTGGATGGGAAGGGCCTGCAGGGGCTGTGGATGCGATCCACCCCTCAGGGAGGGAGCCTGTCAGCCACTGCTGGAGCCGTCTTCCCAGTTTGGTGCTCAAGTGCCCTGTCACCAGCTTTACCAGATGCTCGGTGCTTGGGCTCCTGGCCCTGGTGCCGCAATCTGAGGCAGGCTGTCATGGGACTCTGGCAGGGACTTCAGGCACTCAGGACAAATGGAGGCCTCAGGAGAGCCACCAAGGTTAGCACTTCTGGCTATGATGACAGAGGGTTGGAAGCCCCACATAGGAACTCTGAACCTACTGGCTAGGACCCTAAAGACAAGCAGCACAGCTAGAGGGGCACTGTCCGCCCATCCAGTCTCCCAGCATTTGCTGAGCTCAGGATCACCCTTGCCTGAGTGGTCACCCACCCATGGGGACCAGAAACTATGGGGACAGAAGTTTGTGTCCTCTCATACACTAGCACCAGCACACATGCTAGATCTGGGGACTCTATAGTTCATTGCTGCTCTATCGTTCACAGGCCTGGCTCTCCCTGTAGTGCTAGCAGGATGCAGGGGCAGTGCAAAGAGAGTGGCCCCACACACACCCTATCCACTGAGTGTCCATTGTCCTGTGGGGGGGGCAACTCAAGTCACAGGCCCCCCTTGCAGGATGTTTTTTAAATACCAGGAATTAAACCCAGGGCCTTTCTACTGGCCATTTTTTCATTCAAAGTTAGGGTCTCACTACATCTCCCAGACTGGGTTCACACTTATGATCCTGATGCCTCAGCCACCCAGAGTTGGGATTACAATCCTGTGCCACCATGCCCCGTTATGGGAGAATTCCTGGGGGAAAGGCAGGCATAGCCTATGCATGGCTGGCAGGCCTCTGGGTAAAGTGGCCTTTGATAGAAGCTTGAGTAGGGGACTAGAGGAGCAAGTCACCTTAATGGCTTAATCATCTAGAGAGGTGGCTGCCCTGGGAGGGGTGCACTTGGGGTAGAGAGCCAGCCAGCAGCAGGGAGAGGCCTGCACCCAGCTGAAGGCATGAATTTCACGGGACAGGCTGCACTGGGTCCCTCCAAGTTCATGGTGATGTCCTAACCCAACATCTCACTTAGAAACAAGGTCATTGTGAAACCTTTAGGGGCCAGCACAGTGACACAGTAGCAGGACAAATAAGCCTCTGGGTGCAGCAAACTATGATGTTCTGTAGCATGGCATGTTTCAAGAGACCCTAATAAAACCACAGAAGCAGAATCATTGCATGAAATGAGAAATTCTTATGAAGGATAAAAACAAACAAGCGATGGCCTCACTTGCCTTTAGTCAATTTAAAAATCACTGATTTTGGAGGTCACACAGCTGAGCAATACATCATTAGCTTCCCCCAGTGCTGGTGCAGACGGCATGTCTGATGGGAGGGTTATGATAACAGTTGTCTGGGTTAATTCCTGGAAACTCGAAGGCCACTACTGCTGAGAAAACTGACTCCTTCCTCTGGCCTGCAGAGACCTGACGGGAGCCTAAAATGGGCTAAAGGCTTGGTGTCTCTGTCTTAATATTGCGCCTATCCCATTTATTGTCTTAACCCTTGGGTCAATTTTACTCAGCTCTGTATGTAGACACATTAATCAATGTTCAGGCTGAAACTGTAAGACAGGGTTAACTTGGCCTGAGGCCTGATGGAGTTGGTGTGTGTTTTCTTTTCTTTCTCTCTCCCCTCTTTCCTACCCCACCCTTGTTTTTCAAGAGGCACTAAAGCCCAAGCACCTGAAATCCTTCAACCCCATCATAGATCCTAACCCACACCCACAAGGCCAGGATGTGCTCTCCAGGATGATGGCTCTAGCTGCATGAAAATTAAAACAGCCTTCAGGAGGAGTTGACCGTGACCACCCAGTGGTCCAAGTCCATCACAAGATGAACTGTCTGATGTGAGGGTTATGATAACTTATGAGGTTTTGGAACCATGGCCTTAGCCAATGGGAATGAGTGGACTCTAGCCCACCCTAGCTCACTAAGGAAAGCCTGGTGCTCTTTTTGTTTTGGTAACAGCTTGGTCACTCTCTTGACCATCGCTGACTCCCTTCAGTCAAAGCCCCAATTAGCTAACCCCTGATCCCTGTCCATAAAGCCTTGCCTATCCAGGAGTGCTTGTGTTTGCAGTGTTTGGCCCAGTCTCCCTTCTACCATATCTGGGTCAAGAGATCTCATTGTCTGGCATCAGTCATTGATACAGTGAGTTCAGATGAGGTCATGGGGACAGGGTCAGGCTCTAGTCCAGCAGGACCAGTGTACTTTTAGAAAGGTGGCAGTTGGACTCAGACATGCACATGGGGAGAACAATGCTGTGTAGGATGGGGGGGAGAGAGGAGGAGGAGAAGGAGAAGGAAGAGGAGGAGGAGGAGGAGGAGGAGGAGGAGGAGGAGGAGGAGGAGGAGGCCGCCTTTGGTGCTTCTACACTCTCAGAATGGAAAGCCAGCCAGCAATACCAGAAGCTGTGAAGACACCTGGGGAAGACTCTCCCTCACGGCCATAGGGAAACCAATTCTTGGCTTTGGGTTTCCACTCTCTAGACTCTGGGACAAGAAGCTTCTGTTATTCACGTTGCTTGGGCTGTGGGACTTGTCACTTATCCAGGTGTATTCTGGGTAACACGTGTCATTCAACACAAGACAGGAGGAACTCATGTAAGTGAAATTGAAATCACCCCGACTGCCATGTGAAGGGGAGATTATGAGCTGAGAGTGCCCAGAGGCCGGGAGGGGGAGACTGAGCAGGTCTTCCTGTCCTAGAGGTGGCGAGAGCTCTTTCTGCCCCCTAACTCTCAAGCACTCTGGACCTCCACTGGGCACATGCTGGCCCAGCTCTGGTGACTTCTAGGCGTGAGTGTGCTCTGAGCCAGAGAGGGGGCCAGGCTTCTCCAGGCAAGCAGGCCATCCCACATCTGTTTCCTCCTTGTTCACAGTGAGGAAAAGAAACCCTGGCCGGCTGCCTCAGGGCAGAAGCACTGGCTCTGCCTGCTCATGGCACCAAAAGGAAGAGCCCTAGTAAGTGGGACCCTTGCCAGCCAGGGGACAGGACAAGGTCATAGCAGCAGGGACAGTACCATAGGCACAGATGGAGTTCTGGGAGTGTGTCCCAAGCATTCAAGTTTCTCAGGTCTGGGACAAGGTGGCAGCCTCCAGGGCCAGGGCCAGGCCAGGCCAGAGCATGGTGGTTAGGATAGTGTCTGGTGCAAATCCTAGCTCTGTCTTAATATGGAGTTGGTGTGCCCTACTAGCCGGACACTGTAAGGCAGTGACTGACCTCAGTGCCCAGTTTCTTGCTTGCAGTGAGGACAGTGAGCGCTTCTGGTGTCCCAGGGGAACTCACCCACTTGTTGTCCTCATTGTGCTGTCCCCAAACAGTAGCACCCAGAACCGACACCAGAACTGAGCACAGTCACTGCACGAAGTCCACAGGGCAGAGGGCAGCCTGTGCCAGGCCTTGTAAGCCCCAGTGAACCGCAGCAGCCAATACACAGTCTCACGGCGGCAGAGTGTCTCGGGCATGCCCTGAACTTTACATTGTGGAAAGCCAGAGTGGCTTTAGAGGCCCAGTCCTATGGAGCAATAATGACATTAAACAGCTGGTTTAGATCTTTCGAAGATCCTGCCCTGACAGCTGCCCCAAAGGGCTCGGAGGGCCGCAGTGAGCTGGAGGAGCCCACTGCTATGGCTGGCTCTGGGCAGGGGCACCAGGCTCCTCCGGGCAGGCGGCTGCGGCTTGCTCTTGCTCTGCTATCCGCATAGCCCCTCACAGCGCTGCAGGCCCTGCCTGGCCTGGCTGGCGGGTTCCCTGTAGGGCAGCAAATGCTCAGGCTCCTCACCACAGGACCACCCTGCGCTTCCCATCTGGTGGGAATAACACCCAGCTTCATTTCTCCTGGGATAACAAATGTTACGGAAGCATCGAGATCTGTCCTGCCTGAGAGCCAGGTACAGACTGGAGGCCTTGGCAAGAGGCACCAGGCTCAGGGCAGATGGCAGTGGCAGAGGAAGGAGCTTGTCTCTTCTGACAGCTGACATTAGCTCCTCTGCCCGTTCCCCTGTCTACTCACTCTTGTATCTGTCCATCATTTATCTACATATCACTTAACTGTCATCTATTTCTCTTAATTTGTTATTCACTTATTATCTATTGTCCATGTCCCTATCACCTATCCATCCACCCACCACCTCCTTCTCTATTATCTATCTATCATCTACTTATCATTTATCATCTATCATCATTTATCTCCATATTTTCATCAATTCACCTATATATCAATCACATCTATAATCTGTCATCTTTACCTATCAATCTATCAGCTATATATCTATCATCTATGACATCTATTATCTGTATCTATCTTTCTACCTCTTATCTCTGTCCCATCTATTATCCATCTATCATTTATCTATAATTCATTTTTTCTGCCAACGTTCCAATCATCTGTGTATCTCATCTGCCTGTTACCTGTCATTTTTCATCTATCATCTATCTTCATTTCTCTATCACCTATCTACCTATCCACTGTCTCTAACATCTACTGCCAACATCTATCTTTCTCCTATATCTGCTCTATCTCTCATCTATCATTCCTATCATCTATCTATTTTCTACCTGTCACAACTAGTACATCTCTCTGAGATCTGTATGTATCACCTGAGCCTCTCCATCCTGCCTGGCTGTTTGTAGATTCCTACATCTGCACCTCAGCCCTCTGCCTTACGTGGGCACTCCTCCCAGGGCTCACCAGGGGCAAGGCTGGCAGGGAGGCATGTACAGAGGTACTTGGCAAATGCCTCTGGAAGATGACAGAAGAATTGAGGCCAAACAATGAAGCCACTCAGGCCTCAGAGGGCAGAGCCAAGGGATGAGAAGAGGGCATCCGCCTCCCTGATCCCCAGGCCATGTCTTTTGCAAACACCCAGGCTCTTCTCGCTGGCAGCAACCCCAGTGGACACTACAACTTTATCCATCTGGCTGAACCTGACTTGGAAGTAGTTTGAGCAGGATTTTTGCTTTTAGACTTAGCCTGAATTTGGTCATCAGAGGTGAACCACCACCCCTTTCCCTTGCTCTCTGGAATGTTGGTGGCAAGTGGAGGGGCGAGGACCATGGAGAGCAGGGGATGCAGTGGCCTGTATGTGCAGGAGGCGGACGTGAGGATGGCCCTGAGTGAGGTGGGAGGGGATGGATGACTGGCTGCCCAAGATGGTGGACAGACCGATGGACATGATCAAAGCCAGACCTCACAGGGGCAGGGGATTTTGGCATAGAGCACAATAGGGGTTAGTCCACCTGGGCAGCCCTTGGTCGAGGGCGACTCCTGCTGTAGGAGGAGCTCTTGGTGTGAGAATGACCACTCACCCAGGGTGGAGGCCCAGGCTCTGCGCTGTGGCACTCACCTGTCCTCTGAGCACCTTCGCCGCCACGTGGGGAGACCCAGTGCTGGGTGCCACCTTTCTGGGGCTGCTCCGCGCCGCTGTCTCCACTTGGGGCCCTGCCCCCATCTGGGTCCTCGATGGCTCCTCTGCCCCTCTGCCCGGTGTCGCAGTCCTTGCGCATGCTGGGAGAGGAGACAACGGTGTGCGTCACAAGGCCACAGCCAACACAGGGGCCCCAAACGAGGTCACCCAGGGACGACGCGGCTGTCTTGGTCCTTGTAAGCTGTGCACACTCTCTGATGCTCGTACAGTGAGGAAACCACCTCACAGTCTACAGAATGCGCTCCTGATGCTGTGTAACAGGGACTGCTCCCGAGCCCCTCACGGCCGCATCTGAATTGGATGGACAACCCGGCTGTCCAGCTGAGCAGACCCTGTGTACGCCGTGAGAAGGCGCGCTTGTTTCTTACCCCCCTCCTGTGTCTAATAAGTGAGCAGACAGTCCAGGGGGAAAAGCCTCAGGAGAGCCCACGGCCTCGATCCCTGGTTAGGGTTGCGGCACATCAGGAGGCAAAGCTAAGCTGTTATCGGAAGCTGCAGGTCACTCACTGATGTACCAATGAGACGCTTAATTAATGAGGACGTGTGGAGAACTCAGGCCTGGTTCTGTCCAACACAAATCCAGGTAGACCTCAGCCTGAGAGGTGCAGGAGGTGACTCTCGTGTAAAAGTGCCCATAACTTGCCTGAAGATGGCTTGTTGGACAAATGACCTGTTAGGTGCCACTTGGAAGCACTTTCATTCAATGACACAGTGGTGACAGGCAGTGACATTCTAAAGAGATCGTAAGACTCTTTAGATCTCTTATGCCCACCCCACAGCATGTAGGTGCAAGCCTCTATGGCACATGCCTACCTCAGCCACCTGGCTCGGAACCATGTCCTCAGGCTGTCCAGGGTGACAGGCCCGCCCCACACGTTCCTCAGCTGCGGGTGTGTCCCCAGGTAAGACGTGGTTAGTGGGGAGACATACATGGGGTAGCCCAGGGGCTGGTCACAGGAGGAGTTGATGAGGTTCCTCAGGACCTGCTTATTGTTCTGAATGCTGCCGCGCTCGGGGTTGCGGTTGCGGAGGAAGATGAGCTCCTGCTGCTGCCCGGCCCAGAGTCCTCGCACGCACTCCTTGTTCACCTGCGGGCATGGGGGAGATGTATGGCTTGTGACTAGCCACAGCAGCGAGTGCGCTCTGGGAGGCGACATCTGTGACTGTGCTCCTGGCCAAAGGCTCTTGTCACAGTCAGTGCTATAAGACACAGATGATGCCATTTTGATGGGGAAAGTGGAAATAGAAAGAAAAATTTGTTTTAGCCTTATGTAAAAGAAAAAGCAGTACAGAGAACAAAGGTCTTTGAGATCTTGGCCCTCAAATATGTCTGCTGAGAGGTTTGGCGGCGTTGGTCTCCAAGACCCTGCAGGGGACTGTGGCCCCAGGCTCGTGACTGGTTTCTGGCTATTGCTTCTCTGGGCTGCCCCTCTGACCTGAGGCCATGGACACCTTGGTGCCAACCACCTTCTAGTTTTTCTGGGTAATCTCTAGCCAGGGCCTTGGGCCAGGGACAGGGGCAGGGTCATGGCCATACCTTGATCACCTTGAAGCTCAGGAAGCCCCTGTGAAGCATGATGACCTTGTACTCGTCAGTGCCCTCGTCCACCACATGGCGCAGGGTCAGCAGCTCCTCCCTGTTAGACAGCACAGCGCCCCGCCAGGCCGGGTCGGCCTCGTGACAAATCACTACTTTCTGCTCAAAGGACTGGATGGCCCCATAGAGGACAGCGGGGTCTTCGTACTCATCAGGGCATGTGAACTGGTCCTAGTGGAGGGCAAATGCACAGACGGTGACCAACGGTAACCTCCGAGGCCACAGCCGCTCCTGTCCTTCTCCCTCCCCATTTGTTCTCTGAATCCTGAGCTGGGTGCAGGGCATGTGTCTCCTCTACTGGTCCTCACAACAGAGTATGCTCACAAAAGAGCTCTGTGGCTACGGCTCTATGACAGGCATTGGCTGGGCATTCTGTCATGCCACTCTCTGGCCAGTACACCTTCTTCTTCGCAGAGGATGTCACCTCCCCTTAGCAGCTCCTGAGGGCTAATTGCTATTGGCCAACATTGATACTTTCCAGTGGCCTCAGTGCTTCCTGGCCAAAATGATGAACACATCTAGTGTTGTGCAGAGAAAGGAGACGGTATATTTCCAAGGCTGAGATAGTAACATAGTGAGGTTTTACCTGGTGCAGTTTCAGGGACATCCTGATGGCTGGAGCAACGACTTTATGCAGAAGGTCCATGTCGGCAAACACCCACTCGTCCCGCGCTGTGATCCTGAAGTCGCCTTTGAACAGGGCATGAAGGCCATAGAGGAAGGAGTCCAGGCTGTAAGACATGGGCTTATGGCTGCCACCATGCTGTGCTCGGGGTTGGAGTGCTGCCACCTGCTGGGGGGGGGTCTCCCCATACAAGGTTTATATTAATATTTTTAGGCTAACCCAGCAAGAAAGGACCCAATCAAGAGTACTAAATGCCTGGCCCTGCAGCCAGGTTTAGGTTCCCTGACCAGTGCTGGTACCAGGGAACGGAGCCAACTCTGGCCACCTTAGAAGACACCAAAAGGATCTCTGAGGGCAAAATTCAAGGCTCATTTTGGAACAGATCAAATGTGTGTGCTCAGCGTGTGTTGAAGACAGAAGGCTCATCTATCCCAAGACTCCTGCTTGCATCCACTTCTCAGGAGGTGACCGTACCAACCGTGCCAACACCCAACACCCTTATTTCTCTATTTTGTGGATATGATTTCTGGGCAGTATTATTTGTAATAAAATTTTTCTCTCTACCATTACACAGAGAGAGAAAACAAACAAAATGAAACTAGAAACAGGCCACTTACATCCCTGAGCCCCTCTATCTCTGGTATCTCCCCGCTTTTGATGCCCAGGGGAGGAGGCAGAGTATACCCTACATGACAGCTCGCACAGGGTTCCAGCGCTGGCTGGTCTCCAAGTCTCCACACTGTCCCTGCTTCTTGCAGTCCCTGCCTGCCCATCTTCATGAGCAGTGCGAGGAGCCCAGAGGCCTTAAGTATGGGGTGAGCATGGGGGTGGGTGTCCGAAAGTGAGCCGTCCTGCATTCTGAGGGCAGGACTACTGTGCTCTCTTGTGGAAGGTGAAGCACCCGGAGCAGGCTGACTGTGCAGAGGGAGCAGGGTGAGTGTGGAGGAGGGAACTGCCCAGGGCGGCTGCTCCGGGATTTAATAAGGCAGCTCGGCCTTCGGATTCAGGGCAGTGCTTTAGACCGGCACATCAGGGAAATGGTTCTGCTGATTGCTGTTTGAACATTTCACCATGAAATGTATCACTATCATTAATTTCCTGCCGGAACTCCCATGAGAAAGATGCCGAGGCTTTGTGCCAGAGCAGACTGTGGGAAGCGGGAGCAGCAGGGGGCTGGTCAGGTGGGGCTGCAGATGCTGCGGCTTGGAGGAGCAGGGAGCCTTCCAGAGAAAGATTGGGGGTGCCCTTCCCCCAAAAGCCCTCCCCCCAGACAGAACCAAAGCTTCCTGGGCCATGAGCTGCAGCCAGCTGCCCGGGAGGCACCGGAGGATGGCAGGGTCGTAGGACAGCAGAGCTGGGCTGCTGGACGGCTACTGTGGGCACAGAGGCCTTGAAATCTGAGTGACGCCTGCCATCTGTGCCCAGGTGAAACATCTGAAGGTGCTCCTGGCACCAGAGGATGTAGCACTGAACAGCAGACCACGAGCTAACCGTGGGCCGTATTCAGGAAAGGAGCCGGGACACCATGCTGTGTGCTGGCAATGGCCTCACCTGTACATAAGAGAAGCTCTCCCTCCAGATGTGAGAATGGGGAGGGTGCAAGGAAGACCCTGGGATCTGCTCACATGCTGCAAGCAATGCCGCAGACCAAGGAGAAGAGCAGCCAGGCCTGCGCTGGGCTCAGCAGCGTCTGCAGGGAAGCCAAAGAGGGTTTACTGGGTGTGGAGGACACTCAGCTTGCCCAAGAGCTTCAGCAGGATGCCAAGCCTCCTTTCTGTGGCCTCCAACAATATATACTTCAGCAGCTCCTTTTCTTTCCAGAGGGAGTGACACATTCAGTGCTTAGTGTCATTCTATTAAAATGACTTCTCACGTAAACCAAAGCCAGGGTTAGCATTCCACTAGATTGTGGGTATTAACCCTAGCACTTCACAGATCATGGTGTCCTGAAAGGAATGTGTTTCATTACCTGCCTTTTTCCCTAGAGAGAAGGAAGAGGAGGAAGACAGCCAAAGGGCTAAGAAGGGTAGGGCAGATGGGAGTCAGAGCAAGTGGAGGTGGAGTGGAGCTCTTCTACTGTGAAGCTGAGGGATGACAGGCCCCCACTCTGACTGTCGGGGCTGGAAGACAGTGGTAGTGAGCAGAGATCAGCCTGCATCATGACCGAACAGCCCTGCCTCCCCCCAACAGAAGGTGGGTAAAGCCGGTTGACCTGCCTCAAATAGATCCGTCTCCCACCATGTCTGTGCTAAGTAGTGTAATGAAATCAAAACAATGCCAACATATTTTCTTTTACTTAAAAAAGCTGCTATGTGCTGCTTAGGCTATAACCGATCCAGAACAGATCCAGACTCCTCTTTTTGGTTCCTGGGCTGACGTGAGGAGGGGTGGCCGGTGGAAACACGGTTCCATCCACCTTCCTGAAAACAGATGTTCCCTGCCTGGGGGCCGAGGGTTGCTCTGCCCACAGAGCTGGCTCTGCCTGTGCTGTTGCTGCGAGCTCGCCCTGGACTGGCTTCCGTGGTCGAGCTCATCGGTATCCCCACCCGCGTTTCATGGTAGACTTTTTAGCGCTAACCCGTGAAGCAGAAGTTGTCTCCACACTCTTGATTTTTAGTTTTCCTTATTCACAGAGGACTCCTCCTAGCTCTGTTCTAGTCAGGGGTGATAATTTGAGCCCTCTGAGCCCCAATTTTGCTCCCAGTCACCAACCAGCTCAGCCTAGTTACCACCTCTACCTTCTTTTATGGTGATTCTCAATGGGCAGTGATTCCGGACCCCAAGGAGCTTTGGCAACATCTGTGACATTTCTGCTGTCACCACAGATGCATGGGGCTTGGCTGGCACTGTGGTTAGAGCCTGGGATGTTGCTGTACTATAGAAGAGGACAGCCTGACCACAAAGACCTTACAGCCCCAGTATGAGGCACACTACTGCTGCAAAGCATCTGAGACGAGGAGTCAGTGACTCGGAATCCGCAGATCAGCAGGAAGATGAGAAGTCTTATTCCTGCTGCTTGGGAAAGCAGGGGCTGGAGAATGAATTCACTCCTGGGGTCACCATCTAGGACTGGGCTGTACCACACTGGGGCACGGGGGAAGCGTCTCTGGTGCCAGCTGAGTTCTGCGGGATTCATAGGAGCAGCCCCACCACAGAGACTGACTCGCCATTCTGGGGAATTCCTAAGAGACCCCACGTACCAGGGGCCTGCACGCTGCGCCTCAGGGAGGCTTCAACCATGGTGTGCTGCACAGACGCGATGCCCGTGGAATGCACGCTAGTTGTCAAGGTGCTTTGCGGCTGGGCTGCCTGAGCTTACTCATCAGTAACGGGGACACTGACAGTAGCCAGGCTACCTCCATCACCAGCCCTGGCTCAGCCGGCAGCCCCATGCAGCCCTGCACTGAGCTCTCCCTAGGCCTTCCATTCTTCCCTGCAGCCCTCAACACCCATGCACTGGCTTCGGGGCCACTTCAACAACTTTTGGCCACCGTTTCACAGTTCTCCAAACAGAACAAAGGTCCAAATGACCAGCAGCCCCTCTGGGCAAGCACAAGTGAGGCAGAGAGAGAATAAGGCTTCACATTTTCCTGCTGATCTGTGGATTCCATTTCACTGATTCATCACGTCTCACAGATCCTACACAAGATAGACTGCTATTATATTGTTTTCTTCATATAAGAAACAGGCTAGGAAGAATGTTGAGAAAAATGTGGGTCTGATGGGAAAAAACAATACTCCGACTCTCACCCCACAGTGAGTGAGCTTGGGAACAAACCCACTGCCGGAGCCATTTTCTGGAAGCAGTTCCTTTTGGCAGTAGATCCTTTAAGGAGACAGTGCGCCTACACTGAGAAAGTGCTAGGACCCCTACCACACACACACACACACACACACACACACACACACACCACCACCACCACCTCTGTTCAGCCTCCAGCAATGTCCTCACGTTTCAAGTGCGGCACACACTGCCTGCCTGGGCAGATGTCAACATTGCTTTCATGTTTTCTCCATGCAGGACTTCAGCTCTAACACCAAGACATCTCACTTCATCCTGGCACTCTGCTACCCAGTGAAGAGCACTCTGGGAGAAGCCCTTGGGTCCCCCACATGGCTCCAGGGCACCTAGGTTCCTTCCATGCAGGTACCACAGCAGCGGAGCAGAGGGATGGAGCCAGACCATCCCAACCCCAACCTAGCTATGACACCGGACTCCTGTCCTTTTGTCACTTATTTCTCTCCATTTTCAATACATCCAAGAATATTTAAAGGTTTAGTGAGGCGTGCAAATAATCTTTCCTTGAAGGAACTAAGTAGAGAAATGTGGTTTGGGGTAAGTATGGGGGAAGGGTGGGAGAAACTCTAAATACACTCCAGTGTCAGCATTCATCTTGTTCTGTGGGTTAACAGAACTTTGCAACCTGAGAGACACTGCAGATGTGCCCAAGTGACCTGGGCAGGTAAGGAGCACTGTGACAACCACTCTCATGAGAAAAATGCTGGGCCAACAGGTAGGTATAAGGTGCCACTCCAGAGGACAAAGTGTCCCTGAGCTTCAGCCACACTGGGTTGCAAACAGCAGGCACCCTTGGCAGCTTTTGCTAACACAAGTGAGTGTAGAACACAGCAACAAGCATAGGAGATAGCGGCCACCCTGGAGGATGTATGAGAGAAAGGCCTGCACATGGCTAGAGGGGAGAAAGGAAGATGAGGATAGCTGCTGGGACAAGTGCACACCCACACGATGTGGAGAGACAGGGCTGGGGCCTACTGCATGGCGCATCCTGCACAGATGGCTTCTCTTCATCCCAGAGGCCCCAGTGGTAGCAGTAGAGCAGTAACACACAGAGCCTACACTGTCATCCCTCGTGGCCGGAGAGGGGAAGACGGCCCCAGCTCTGCTCACTCATATTAACACTCTATGCAGCACCCACCGAGTACCCGGCAGAATACTCAGTGCTGTTGGATTTTTGTTTTCGTCCAGCCATCACCCAGGCTACATAGCCTCCAAATGTAAATTAACCATGTTTGTACCACAAAATTTCATGCAATCATTGCAAGGAAGTCATGTTGGCTAAAACATTTCAGTGATATTGCTTCAAATAAATTCAATGTGAAATAATAATCAACAAATGAGAAATAATTAAAATGCAAAATCTAGTTTTCAAAAAATATTTTTTGGAGGCCAGCAAGATAGCTCAGCAGACTAAGCACCTGCTTAGGCAAGCGCAAGGACCAGGGTTTGATCCCTGGCAGCATATGCTGAGCCAGCCCTTCCTCCAGGCACACTGAGAGGGCTGCTGAGACCAAAAAAACAAAAACAAAAACAAACAAAAAAACCCCCAAAAGACCAAAACAAACAACAACAACAATTAGGCCTTATGGCATAAGGCCCAATTAGGCCTTATGGCATAATCCCCAAGCATTTCTGCATTTGGAGGCTTCATATCAAGAAGATCCCCTGCTAGTCTCTATTGCAAGATGCCTTCTAAAGCCAGGGAGGGCCAGGGTTGGACTGGTTTCAGGAGAATCCGTCACTTGTAAATTGCCAGACTTCCAGAGCCAAGATTCAGAGGCACTCTGTTAGTGGTTTGTGACAAGTCTAGGGGGTTATAGTTTGATCAGTCTCCTCAGTGGTTCTGAGGAGGAGACCCAGGCGTGCCTCAAGACATCAGGATACTTTAGAGAAACAAGAGATATGGCACACTGAGTGAAGGCTGTGGTGTTCCCCACTGCCTTAGAATGCACAGTCCCATAAAGCTGCTCCTCATTTCGGCTACTTTTCTTGCTTCATAGTGCTGGCAATGGAACCCAGTGCCTCACACATGCTGCACCCCAAGCGTCATTTTTCTCCTATCTTTAAACTCTGATGCTGTCCCTAGGCTACAACACTTCTCTGGATAACCTCATTAGTCAGGATCTTGCATCCTGTTTGCTGTCTACTTCTCCAGCTTCTGGTTACTGAGTTTCCTACCCCAGTCTAAGAAGTGGACCTAGATACCTATATCTCGTCTGAAGGATGATCCAGTATGACAGCTCATCTCCCACAGAAGTTCAGCAGGAGAGGCAGAGATGACAGCTGGGTCTCTGAAGATCATGCCTTTCCTTTCTGAAGTCCAGTATGGCTGTGAGGAGCTGCAGATGTGGCGAGCTCCAGCCAGCCCCATGACCTCCTCGTGTAGAGAAATGTGTCTTGGGTGGGCAGAAAATATTTAGGCATGGCTTGCTTTACTGTCACTTTCTGAGATAAAATTTGCCTTGAACTCTTGAGCCTTGTCTACCTGGAGAGTCAGCATATTCTGCCAGTTCAGTAGTCTGTTGTACTGCAAAATGCAGCTGCAGTCTCCTGACTGTTAGCTCTGCAGGAGAGCTTGGGCAAGACCCACCTCGCACCTTTGCTGCATGTGAAGACAAATCAAGGCACCTCAAACTTCAGGTCGGTGAACCTGACTTCCTATGGAAGTTCCTGTTACAGTCATACGAACTGGTCAGTGGGAGATGCAGCCCTTCACAGAGCACGTATCCCCAGACCTTGAGTTTAAAATTATTGGTGTTTTCTGGTACATTTGCATAAAGCCATTACATCACTGTAATATGCCAACATTTTATTTTAAGACATTTTTATCTAACTGCATTCTTTAACTGCTTCCATCCAGCATATCATTTGCGCTGACTGTCTACTCACTCATTTTCTCTAATTTCACTTGCATATATCTTTCCTTCTTGGACACTATCCATTAAAGCTCTGTCACTTTGGCAAAGTCAAAACATTTCCCCAACAAATCAGTCAAGGGAAGCAGCTTGTGATGTGCGCCAGGTGCTGTGAGGGAACCACGGGGGTGGGGTGCCAGCGCTCAGTCACCCAGACACTAACGGGGGACATGGGGGAATGACTTGGTGGGCCGTACAGAGCACACCTGGGGCACACTCCTGATTTAAAAATCACACAAAGGGTAGTGTTCACATAAGAGTTCACATACAGGCACACGTGCACATACCCAGCTTAAGAGCCTCTCTCTGAACATGGATATCATTTACATTAAGTACAATATTAGCACGCTGAGTCCATCACTATGTAGAATAATACATGGTGATCAAGTAGGGCATGTCCCAGGACTGCAAAGATGTTTCAACCTGAGAAAGTGTATTAACTCAAC
>NDGN011439214.1:0-21918 GCA_002564285.1 Tympanoctomys barrerae
AAATTAGAATATATTTTAAAAATAGGCATAAAGAATTATATAATTCTTATGTTTACACCTAAGACCAAAAATCTAACCATATACAACCTTGAAGCAGGACAGACCCACAACATTCCTTTTTCCTATGTCCTGCCTTGCTTTTTTTTTTTGGCTGTAAAATAGCAAACAGTGTCTAGCAAAAGTATACCTTCTCCCCTGTGCTTAAACTCCCCCATTGATAAACCTACTTTTATATAGTCATCTAAAGTCCATAGTTTGCATAAGTCCATAGCTTATCATTTCTTTGTATTGTCTTGTAGCTGCTGAATTGTTACATCCTGGTTCCTTGTTAGTTTTCAGAGATCTTTTATTTCACATTCATTGGCTGCAACACTGTCTTCAGGGTCTGAAAGTCTGTCTTCAGTTTCATTCAAGTGGTTTTGCCAGCTTTCAGTGGAGTTCTTAATTTCCAGCATAGCTGTTTGAATCTGTTTCATGCATTCTAATTCTTTCCTGTATTGTTCATTCAGTGTTCCCATCATTTTTCTGTACTCCTCTGTTTTTCTATCTATATTTTCTTCAGCTGTGTTGAATGATTCTTTGATGATCGTTGTCCTTCCTTTTTGGACCTGAGAGATTATTTCTGATCTTATTTCTTCTATAGCCTGATGAACTTGTTTCTTCAGTTGCTGTCATTTCAGGGATGTCAAGTGTGTGATTTCCAAGTTCTTGTATGTCTTTGTCTCCTAGATGTGTTCTGGGTGGGCTAGAGGATTGAGCTTGCCTTTTTCTCCTGCATTTTGGCATTTCTGAAGCTTCCAGTAATCACCCAGACAGAGTCCTCCAAGCTTCCAAGATTCTGCTGAAGTTCTTAAATGGCTTCAGGAAAGCTCCATGCCTGTTTGTTCTGGGCCCAGATTGCAGCTCTCCTGAATCCCATAGGCCACTCAGAGTCCACCTAGTTCTTAAAAGTTCGGACTGGCACCAGCAGAATGACATCTTCCTTATATCCAGTTTCTGGCAGTTAGGAATAAAAATGCTCTAAACATCACATGCACATTTTTGTGTGCACATACATTTTTAGCTTTTTAGGTAAATACCAAGAAGCGTGGTGTGACTCCTGGTTTTATTGAATTGTGTAGCTTTGTAAAGAAAACGCTAGAATGTCTTCAAAAGTAACTGTACCAGTTTGTATTTTCAGAAGCAGTGAATGAGAGTTCATGTTGCTTGTGTTACACATTCTCACCAACATTTAGCATTATCTGTTTTATCATTTTAGCCCCTTCTAAATAGGTATGTGGTGGCATCTCATTGTTTAAATTTGCATCTCTCTGCTGGCATGTGAGATGGTTGACTGTCTTTCATATGTTTGTATTTGTTAGGTTCTTTTTCCTATTCTCAAATCAGTTATTTATTTTTGGTTGTGGAGTTTAAGAAAATGCTTAATATATTTTAGGTTATATGCTTCAGTCGTATGTGTCTTCCAGATACTTTCCATTTAGTGTCATTGTATTTTTCGAGGAGAAGTTTTCAGCTTTCATCAGTAGTGCTAAAAGATCATCATGTCTTCCCTATGATCATCACCATATTGAAAATCAAGATTTTATCCTGTCATAGATTTTTTATAGTTGGGAATTTTGGATTAAATTCTGATTCATTTTGAGTTTAATTTTGTGATGACCATGAAGTCTGATTCTAGGCTTTTTTTTTTTGGGTGGAACTGGGCATTGAACTCAGGCCCTTGGCTTGCCAGGGAAGCACTTACTCCACTGAGCTACCTCCCTGGCCCCAAATAATTCACCCATTTCTATTTTTTCTTTTGGTGGAACCAGGGATTGAACTGAGGCCCTTGCGCTTGCCAGGGAAGCGCTTATTCTACTGAGACATCTCCCTGGCCCTTCTCTAGGCTTTTTTTTATTGCATGTGGATGTCTAGTTGTTTCAGCACAATGTGCTGACTTCTTTTTCTCTGTTGTATTGCTTTTACAGATTGGTCACATATCAGTTGACTTTATGTAGATCCCTGTCATGGTGCACCCTTCTGTTACATTGAAGTGTTTATTGTTTCTAAGCACCACACAGCCTTGCTTAGTCTGGCTTTGTAGTCAGTCTTGAAATTGGATGATGTCACTGGCATTGGTTCTTTATCTACTGTTGCCCATGTGGGATTAGGGAATAGCTGCATTTCTTTATGTCCTTAATTTGTTTTATCAGATTAAAAAAATGTTCTCATATAGATCTTGTTGGATCTGTACTTAGGTATTTAATTTCTGGAGAATACTAACTTGGATGTTATTTTATGTTTTAGATTGAGAATGACCCCCCACCCCCCAAATTCTGAGGTGTTCAGGCTGGGCATCCAGTTGATTGGATCATGACACTATCCTCCTTGCTGGATTTATTTACTAATGGGTTTAGCAGCTGAGTGTATTGTTAGTATGTGGGACAGTTAGAGACTGCTTACTAGGGGACATACCCTGTGAACATGTCTCTCAGCTGGCTCCTCCCCTCTCTCCACTTCCTGCACATTATGCCCTGAATGGTTATCCCCAGCTGTAGGTCCTTCCACTGTTTTGTTTCTGCATTTGCACCAGTCAGCCATGGATGGACAACTCTGAAACTGAGCAAAGATAAACCTCTGTTCCTTAAAGAGTGTTAGGTATGTGTGTTTGGGACAGGAACAGCGACTAGGGCAAAGGTGTCATGTTTTCCAGTTCCCTGTATTCATTGGCAGCATTGACTTGTGTAGATGAACTTTGTATCCTAAAACTTTACTGTAATTACTATCATAGTTTTTTGTGGATTTTTTGTTCCTCGCCTGTACTTTTTAATTTTCTTGGCATGCTTTATTGCGTAATCTCCCAGTTTGGAGTTTCTTAGCTTATCTTGCAGTATAGAGCAGTGAGACGAGCTACTCTTACTTTGTTGTGTTTTTTTGGTGCGGGATATCAAACTCAGTACCTCACGCTTGCCAGGTAGACGATGTGCCACTGAGCTATATTCCTGGCCCTTTATTCTGTATCTTAATATCTTGTTGTCATATCATATTAAGCATGATAGCAACTGTAAGCTTTTTTAAATACATAATCTTTGTCAAGTTGAGAATATTCTGTTCCTAGTTTGCTTTGTTTTTTTCCTCTATGAATTGATATTAGGTTTTATCAGGTGCTTTTCTGATGATTCCTGTAACTGTTATTTTGTCCCTTTAGCCTGTTGATGTGGATTGTATTTTAGATTTTTTAATGTTGAATTAGCCATTTAATCCTAATTGGGATTAAATCTCAAGGTTGTTTAGTACTTTCTATGCATTAGTGTATTTGTTGTGCTAGTATTTTTGTACAGTTTTTATATCTATAGCCATAAGAGATACTGGTTTAGTTTTCTGATAATTTGGCGGGGGCATTGAGAAAGAATTTCCCTGTGTAGTGCAAGCTGGCTTTGAGCTCACTATGTAACTTAGGTAGCTCTTGAACATCCTCCTGAGTGCTGGGATTATAGGCATGTGCGATCACGCCCAGCCCAGTTTTCTGATAATGTTCTTTTTATATTGTTAGCATAATGCTGACCTCACAGGATGAGATGGAAGCATCTCCTCTGCCTAAATCTTCTGAAGGTGATTGCAGAGAATTGGCATTCGTTCTTCCTTTAATGTTTGGTAGCATCTACCAATAAACTTCTCTGAACATGGTGCTTCTAGTCTAGTTTCTTTAGGAGATGTGTGCCTATTAAGATTCTCTACTTATTTGCAGTGCTGGAGATGAATTCAAGGCCTTGACATATACGGGGCAAGTGTTTTGCCATTGAGCTACATCTCATCTCTTATCCATTTCATCTTAAGTGTGCTAAAGAATTTGACTTTTAAGGAATTAGTCCATTTCCTATAGATACCAGATTTGTGGACCTGGAGTTATTTATAGTAGTATTCCTTGGTTTAACTTAATGTCTGAGAGATGTATGGCAAGGTCTTTTTATTTTTGTTGGCAGCAGTTTGTGTACTGTGCCTTCTTTAAAGCCTAGTTTATATAGGCTTATTGATTTTATTGAACTTTTCAGAGAACCAGATTTTGTTTTCATTGTTTTTTCTCTATTGATAAGTTGTTTTTAATTTCACAAATTTGATTTTGTTTTTCTACTTGCTTTATATTTAATACTGGGCTGGTGATATGGCTCAGTGGACTGAGCACCTGCTTTGGCAAGCATGGGGACCAGGGCTTGATTTCCCTGGGACTCACTGAGCCAGAGACCTGAGTCTGGGCGTGATGGTGCATGCCTGTAATCCCAGCACTGGAGAGTCTGGGGGGGGGGGGCGGACGTATTTAATACCATCTTTTTTTCTAGATTCCTAATGTGGTAGCTTAGATGACTTGATTTTAGATCTTTTGTAATACATGTATCAATCTTTTAAATTTCTTTAAGCACTGCTGTTACTATATCCTGTAAATTTTGATAAGCTATATTATATTTCCATTTCCATGAGCAAGAAAGGGGTCTAGTTTTACTCTTCTGCATGTGGACTTTCAGATTTCCCAGTACAGTTTGTTGAACAGACTGTACTTTCTCCAGTGTGTATTTTGGGTGCTTTTGTGAGAAATGACTTGGCTGTAAATATGTAGATTTATGTCTGTTCTATTCTGTTGATTGATAGGTTATTTGATGGCTTTGTTTTATGCTTTGAGACCAGGTATAATGATTTCCTCTGGCGTTTTTCTTTTTACTGAGTTAGGCTTTGGGTACACTGGGCTTATTGTGGCTTCATACAAATTTTAGGGTAGATTTTCTGCGAAGAGTATCAAAAATTTTGATAGGGATTGAGTGAATCTGTAGATTGCTTTGGGTACTTTGGACATTTTAGTGATCTTTCCACTGCATGAACTTAGAATGTCTTCTGTTTTTGTATTTATTTCAGATTTCTCAGTGTTTTATCATTTACATTGTAGGCTTTCACTCGTTGTTTTAATCCCACATGTCTTTTTACTTTGCTTTCTCTGTTTTTGAAATCTTGTTTAGAAAATCTTCATCCATTCCAGTGCTTGAAGCTTTTCATGTGTTTTCCTGTAGTAGTTTCATAGGTTCAGAACTTAAATTTTAGATTGATTTTGACATATGGTAATAGGGATCTAGTTTCACATTTCATGAGAGTATCTTATTTTCCCAGAGCTGTTTATTATAGACTTTGTCCAGTGCATATTCTTAGCACTTTTGTTAACAAATAGTTAGCTATATGTGATCCTTATTCTTTTCACTGGTCTGTTTCTGTTTTTATGCCCATGTTGCTTTGATTACCATAACTTTGTAGTCTTTCAAATCTGATAGCACGTGACCTTGTTTTTTTTTTTTTTTTTGAAATTGCTTTGGGTATTTAGAATTTTACGCATTTTGGCGTTGCTTGTTTTTTTCTTTTTTCTTCTAATTTTTGAGTAGTATTGGTATTTTCATAGTTTTTAGGACCTGTAGGCAGTTTTATAATAACATGGACATTTTAACAATATTGATCTTCCAATCCATGAACATGGATTAGTCTCACATGTGTTTGTGTCTTTTCTTCCCCAATTTCTTTCATGATTATTTTCTTGTTTTCTGTGTGGAGATCTTTGCTTTGTACCTTACATTTATCCTTATTCTGTTTTTACTTTTCTATTGCTATTTGAAATTGAATTGTTTCCTTACTTTCTTGATAACTAGTTCATTGTTAAGTGTATAGAAACAGAACAGATTTTGTATTTTTATTTTGTATCAGAACACCTTATAAGCATTGAAGTAGTGTTAGGGTTTGATATTGTAAGACTGTATTTGCAAATGAGAGCAATTTAACTTCTTTTCTTATTTGGAAGCATTATTTATTTTGGTTAATTGCTCCAGCCAGGACTCAGGAGTGGGGATATGGCCAAGGGAAGGGGAAATGAGCAGAATAAAGGATAAAAATATGCTATGTGGTGTGAACCTGATAACCCTAACAAACATGAATATTATAAACTATAGTGTGTGCCGAGACAGACATTATCAACAGGTACAAAAAAGGTGATTGGGGAATCAGGAGGGAAAAGGGGATTAAAAAAGAACACATGCTGTAATAAGTATATATAACCATCCCACAAGATGATTGTAAACTGCATGAATTGCAAACATATACTAATAAAAGAAACAAAAAAAAAAGTGATGAGAGTGCTGTTCTGGTCTTGATGCTGATCTTAACAGAAAAGTATTTAGCATTTCACCATTGAGAATGTTAGTGGGTTTGTTACAGCATTACTTTTATTGTGTTGAGATACATTTGTTGCATACATGATTTGATTTTTTCCCTGTGAGTAGGTACCAGGGTGTTGTTAGGTATTAAGTGTTGTCTTTGCTTCTGTGTGGACTCAGTACTGTTGCCTCTGCAGTTTCTTTATCTGTAATCCTTATCAGCAGTTGGGTTAGTGGCCCAGGCTGAGCATGTCCTGTGTTGGCAGTGACATGGCATGGTTTGGGTATGTGGAGGTACTGCCTGGCTTGGTGCATGGGGACATTGTTGCCCTGTTCATTGCGAGACAGTGTGGAGTTAGGGGCAGGGTCACAGTCTGCCTAGGTGTTGCATCAGACATGGGCATGTGGCATCACTGGAGGTAGGTCAGCTTTCCTCAGGGCGTATCTACAAAGTCCCTGGGCATGTAGCAGTGCATGGGTTCGGAGGTTGAGGTCACAGCCTTTCTGCTGGTCCTAGGCTCTGAATAGCGGAGGTCAATGGTGTTGCTCATGTTTGCTGGAATGATCAGTCTCAAGAATGGATATCTGGGCTAGCGAGATAGCTTAGTGAACTTAAGCACCTGTTTAGGCAAGCTTAGGCAAGTGCAGGGGACTGTGGTTCAATCCCTGGTACCACATGACGTGCCAGCTCTGCCCCCCAGGGTGGGCTGAGCCAGCCACAGTCCAGTGTTCATGCCTGTAATCCCAGTGCTGGGGAGGCTGAAAGCAGGAGGATCACTGAGTCCGAGCTGCAAAATGATACCCTGCAATAACCAAATACATTAAAAGAGAACAGAACAAGAACGGATATCTGCTGTTTCACCCCTCTCCCCCAAGCAGGACATAGTAGCAGTGGGTCTGGTTTCAAGAAGGGTAGTAGGGCACTTGTCAAAACTGTTCAGTGCTGTGACAGTTGCAGAAATCTCTTTAATAGAGCAGATATCTGCAGGTGGTTATTTATTTGTTTGTTTGTTTGTTTATTTATTTATTGGCAGAACCGGGGATTGAAGTCAGGCCCTTGTGTTTGCCAGGCAAGCACTTACTCTACTGAGCCATCTCCCTGGCCCCTGCAGGTGGATACTGCTGTTGACCTCTGCTTACATTTTCCCGTAAGGACCAGTCTTTCTTAGCTTGGAGCCCCCCTCTGGGAGAGGTAGACATTGCGGTGGAGGCAGGATGCCTCACTCTGCTGTGGCGCTGTCCAGGGTTTTGGCAGAGATTGCACCACTTTCTTGCTACTGTTGCTTGCCCCTCTTGCTTAGCCCACCCAGGTAAGAATACAGTATTTTGTTGTCCCTTTTCATGGGTGGAAGGGACAAAGCAGGCAACTCTGTCTTGTTCAGATCAGTCCATGTTGCCTTTCTTTGCTCACCTGTTATCTCAATTCATTAGAGCTCCTAACATACTAATCACAGTTGCTTTCAATTTCCAGTTTAGGAATTCCACATGTACACTGCTAGGTTCTGTTCTGTCTCTTCAAACTTTTTTTTATCTTCTGTTTTGTCTTCTATTGCTTTCTTGATGATTGGACATGATGTGCTGAATAAAAGAAAGCACCATAAATGGGCCTGTAGTAATTGATGAGGTATATGTGTGTGGGCCAAGCTTTCTGTATTTGTGTCACCAAGTCTCAGTCCTTTAGAGATCCTGTATATTTGGATGAGGAATTTCACAAGTGGACTCTCAGTGTCATCTCACCCTCCTTATCCCTTTAGGTGGAACCAGATGGATAGAGTGGCCTGGAGTTGATATAGGAGAGTTAGACTTTACCTTAACTCCAATAGGCAGGGCTCTGGCTCATTAGTTTCTCCCAAAGTTTGACTTTGTTAAGAACTGAGTGCTCTGTCATATTTTACAGTAGTTCCTTCTAATCCCCTGCCCAGGAGGTTTTGGAGCTTTTACTGTGTATCCTGGAGGTAAAATTTACCATATTGTGGAGGCCCCCTATTTTTGCTCTTTGCATACTGCATGTCATATGAGTTCTTCAGTTACAGTTAAGGTTTTCTACCTCTACTATGGTGCCCTTGTGGGTTCTGCCTGTGGCTTTGCTCAGGGGAAGTGATTTGGTTTTCCCTTGTCTGTTTCTTCCAGGTTTGCTGGCAGGCATTTGCTGTTTGACCTCATGTCATCCATGGCTCTAAGATTATTAGTGTTTACTCATTGTTAGGGAGTGGCGACTTCGAGGCTCTTTCTGTATGGAACCAAAAATAACTGTATATCTAATTTTTAACAAATCTGTATTGTTTTCCAGAGCGTCATTTATATTCCCATTAAAAGTGCATAAGGGACATGTTTGGCACACATCCTCACAGGTACTTGTTACTTTATGATTGCTTGATGTTGGTCATTCTTACACATCACATTACGCGTGAAAGGCTCTGTCATTGTGGTTTTGGTTTTCATTTCCCTGATCATTATTTATGCTGAGCATGTTTTCACATGTTTGTTGGCCAATTGTATACGTTCGTTGAAGAAGTGACTATTTTAGTTTTAATCCTCTGCTCATTTTTTTTTTCTTGATCATTTTTTTAACTGAACATTTGGTGGTGGTATTGTTTCTTATATGTCTTGGATATTACCGACAATATATAGATGATTTCTCCCATTTTTCAGGTTGCCTTTTTACTTTTTTTTAATGTATTTGGTACAGGGTCTCACTACACAGGTTGGACTGGTAGTGATTGTCCTAACTCAGCCTCCCCAATTACAGATGTGTGCCATTATGCCTGGCTTTGGTGGCTGGCTCCACATGCCCAGCGTAGGGTAGTCATGGCATATGGTGTGCCAGGGATCGAACCTGGGGCCCTGTGTTTGCCAGGCAGGCTCTTAGACCCCTGAGCTATCTCCCTGGTCCTAGTCTTTTTACTTTGTTGCTTCCTTTGCTGTGCATAAATTTTTTGGTTCTGTTTGTTTGTGCTTTTTAATGTCATATTTAAAAAAAAAAATGTTGTCAAATAATGTCATGAAACTTTTCCTGTTTTTTTTTCTTCCAGAAGTTTATAATCTAATTTTTTTAAAGTTTAGTTTCACAATTCATTTAATTCTGTGTGTGATGTAAGATTTGAGTCCAGCTTTATTATTTTGCACATGTTTCCAGTTTTCCTAGTATAGTTTGTTGTAGATCCTACCCTTTCTTTCTGTGTTTTGTGGCCTTAGCACTTTTGTGATGAAGATTATTTGATAGTATTTATAAGGGCATTTCTATATCCTGTATAGTGTTCACTAGTCTCTATGTCTGTTTTGTGCTGTCACCACCCTGTTTTGACTACTGTAACTTTTATCATGTGTTCTGAACTCAAAAAGTGTGGCTTTATTATTTAATATTTTAAGGTTTTTTATGGTCCTTCAATGTTTTATGTCCATTTTATCATTTTTTTCTATTCCCGAAAAAAGTATTTTTTTCTTTTTTAATGAGGATGGAACTTAATCTGTAAATTAAGTTATAGTGCTATCTTACAGATTTTTATTTATTTATTTTTTTGGTGGTACCAGGGATTGAACTCAGGACCTTTTGCTTGCCAGGCAAACATTTATTCGACTAAGCTATCTCCTTGGCCCCTAGATTCATTTTTAATTTTTTCAACGTTCTCATTCAATTTTCTGGGTACCAGTGATTTATCTCTGGTTTATTCTTCAGTGTTTCACTCTTTGATTCTATTTTAAATGAGTGTTTAAAAATTAACTTCCATTTTAAAGTTTTTCATTCAATAGGATTTTGCTTATTTTTATGTTTTATTTCTTGTTTTTTAAACTTACAACTTTATTAAATTCATTGCTAGGTTCTGAGTTATTTGGTGGACCAATGTGATCATCTGTTAACGGGGTAATTTTACTTTCCTTTCCTGTTTGAATACATTTATTTCTTTTATTATTTTCTCTTTTTGTAACTGATTCCTCTGGCTGGACTTGCGTTAATATACTGGTTTGAAGTAGTAAGAGTGGGTCACCTTTGCTTGTTTGTGGTCTTAGAAGGCAACCTTTTAGGTTTTCACCATTGAGAATCATAGCTTAGCTGTCAGCTTTCCACAGATAGCCTTTATCATGCTTAGGTAATTTACATATTTTCCTAGAGTTTTTTTTTTTCCTCTCTCTTTTTAACTTTTATTTTTTAAAGAATACAAAATAGTGATAGAAAAAAACATTAGAAATGATACAACAAGGGCAAAGCCATACATCCACACACACAAAATGGTCAAGGCAGTGATCCTGAGAATCCCCAGCAGGCTCCCGAAACCAGCAGTCAATTGGTAGTATTCCCACCCCGACCAACTACTCATGCTGATACCTGTGAACCAAGCAACTGAAGACAGCAGTGTGCAATATAGTAGGGTTGCGCCTGGGCGCCTGCTGTTCTGGTCCTCCAAATACGCACTGCTCGCCATGACATACCAGTTACTGTCATACTGTCTCTCAAGTAAATGTTTAAAAAAAAGCATCATAAATGAAAACAAGAGACAAAAAAAAAAAAAAAAAATCACAGGACTGTCCTGCCACAATGCTATACGTGGTCAGATGTCCAAATTTCTGTGTAAAACTATGTAATTGTTCATTCCCATTCTTTTAACATTTAAAAAAATTTTTTTTCTTCATATTCTGTAGGGACTCAAAGCTCAACATATCAACACATGATGGAAAATACCTGTTCCATGTTATGTCTAATGTTTGATATTCAGACAGATAGGTTAAGCTCAACTGCCTGTGTTGTAGGGTAACAATAATAAGCTTCTCGTCTGGAGGGTCAACCACCCAAGTCTGCAGACCAAAAATCAGAGAAAAAGGGCTGCAAGGACAACCAATACCTTAGCCCTAGCCTTTCAAGGTCACTGAAGACTCAGGACATAGCAGAACATATACCGTAACATCCTGTATAGAGTTTGTTTTTAAAATGAAAATGTGTAGCATTTTATAATGAAAATGTGTAGAGATTTGTCAAATGCTTTCTTTATGTCATTCATGTGGATTTTGTTCTTCATTCTAATTAATGTAGTGTATGAAATTGATTCTGTGTTTAACTATTCATGCATTTCATGATTCCATCCTTTTTTCTAATGCATTTTTGAGTTTGTTGCTGTTTTGTTGACATTTTTCATTTCTGTTGACTTGTATGTTTTGTGTATATTTGTCTTATTTTTATCTCAATCTTGACACCATAGAATGCATTTGAAAGTAGTCTCTCTCGTTAAGTTTGAAGGGATGTTATTGATTTATATTTGTTTTTGTTACATTCATTTTTGTTACATTTCATTTTTCTAGGAGTTAAAAAACAGATTTATTTTAGTATCTTTTTCATGTAAACTCATCTTTTGTTCCTAGTAGCTTCTTTGATGGCTCATGGTACTAGTTCATGACCAATTACTGATTTAACCTTGAAATCTTTTCATTTTAATAGACCCTACCATATCCTGAGTATAATTGTGTCATGGTTGTTTCTTAGATCTATTTCAACAAGACCTTGAACTATTTAAGATAGCATTGCTTATTCTACACATTTTTATGTTAAAAATAACTTTGGAAGAGGGAATGTCAAATGCTTTCTTTATGTCAATTGAGAGTATGTGGATTTTGTTCTTTATTCTAATTAATGTAGTATATGAAATTGATTCTATGTTGAACTATCCATGCATTTCATGATTCCAACCTACTTTTTTCTAATGCATTTTTGAATTTGTTCTATTTTGGTGAGGATATTTTTCATTTCTGTCGACTTGTGTTTTTTGTGTATTTTTCTGTATATTAGTGTATGTTTATAGAGGCTATATCCTGAAGAAACAGAATTTTCACTTATGAGACATTATTAAGCAATGTGACTAGTTTTATAAATTATTTAGTCATATAGGCCTTGGGCCATTTCTTTATTCTTTCTTTAAATTCCTTATATTTTCATTCAACTTTGTCTTCAATAAAGTTATCCTTTATAACCCATCCTTTTAATCCTTCCCTTTCATCTTTTTATTCTCTTTTGTATCCACCAGTGATTTTCAAGTTACATCTTGGTTATTGTCTGTTCTGTCACTGCTCTTTTGAACTCTATAATCATTTATTCTTTGATTACTTTTACATCTTCAATTTCTGACAGTTGCTATGTTTTTGGCTTCTTCATATGCTTGAGTTCTTGGTCACTTTAAGATCTTTCTCAGTCTCTGCCACCTATGTTGGTGGCTGCCTTTTCAGTGGTTCTGACTCCCATGGTCAGCCACTTTTATATGATCATTAAATACATTGTTTTTCCTAGTATGTACCTCTGTGGTGAGTAGATTAAGTTGCTGTGTACAGGTACAGTCAGCCTATAAATTTGATTTATCAGTTGTACTAGTTTTTTTGGTAAACACTGAGTTTTCAAAGTCTAAATAAGAAGTCAGCACATGTAGTATGAGCACTGTTGCTGACACTAAGATTGTTCTTTTTCTGTCACTTGAGCATGAAACCATTCTTTGTGCAGTTGCCATGTTTTGTAGAAAGTTGTAAAATAGCAACAGCATTTTTCCTCCCAGTGTTTACTGTGAACATTTCCAAGCATGCAGTGAAGTTGCAAGAATTTGAGATCTGATGCCATATGTCTGCAATCCAGCTGTTGCTGTCATTATTTGTATTACTTTATCACACATTCACACTTATACTGTTGATCAATCTTAAATTTTTAATGTACTTGAGAGTTAATTGCTGACATATGCATGCTCCTAATGGTTTAAATGATTTTTGAAAATTGCTATCCAGTTGTCTAAGAATAAGTTATGGCCTCCTAGATATGATTTATTCTATGGAACTTTCATTTGTACAGCTGTCTAATTAGGTCAAAGAAATCAGTGAGAAATTCTGACTTTTAAGTGGGTAAGTGTAAAATGTCTGTATTAAATTTTAGAGTTCTTTCACTAGAAGGTCTCACTTGATCATTACTAAGAAAGATCTAACTTTATTTACTGTATATTATACATTGTATTGTCTTACGATTCCTGGAAAACTCATTAGAATGTGAATAACTATAGTAAGATGTGTTTCTTCTTTTGGGAGTTTTGATCATGAATGGCTGATTAAAAATGTCACCAAAGGGACATACCTCAAGGAAGTGCCCCACTTCATTTCTTGCTTGCTCTTTTTCTTTTCTCCTTTTAAGTCCTTTTCCTCACTTCCTTCTTTCGCTTTGTCCTCCTTTCTTTAGTAATATTTGGAGATAGGCATATACTTTCTTGACTTATTTGCTGAGGAGAAAGAGAGTGGAGAGGCCGAATGATTCAATGGAAGGGTCCCAAGAACGTGGTGCAGACTTGTAATCTAGCACTTCGGGCAGTAAGGAGGAAATATTGCAGGTTCCAACCCAGGCTGGAGAGTTTTGCAACATAGTGAGACCCTGTCTCAAACATCAAAGGTCAAGAGCCACAGATACATTTTAGTGCAAACGCTCAGGTCAGTCACTTGTACCTCAGAAGAGTGCAGGGTTGGGCAGGGTGTCTGATGTTTGGTGGACTTTCTCTGTCAGGTGCCAGAGGTGGTATTTATTTTAGGTTTTGCCAGTCATATATCCTGTTAAAACTATTCAACTCTGCTCTTATAGAGTGAAAACAGCATCAAGCATATTAATGAGTAAATCATGGGCACACAGAATTTAATTTCATATATTTGTACATACCAGACCACAGTGTTCTTGCTTATATTTTTTTCAGCCTTTTAAGAATGCAGAATATTGTAAGCTTGTGAGCTATGAAAAACAGGTGGTGGGCTAGATTTGGCCCATGGCCTTTGCCTTGGTTGCTGTTACTGAATAGGGATTTGACCTTTACCAAAAAATCATTGTTAACATCCTATCTTCCATCTTAGAAGCTTTTTATAGCCTCCAAATTAGATGGGGTTACAGATGCACTCAAATAATCCGAGATGTCATTGGAGTGAGGAGAAAAAGCTTATTGCTCAATAACATGGTGCAGGTATGGTCTACTATTTGTAAACTGGCTACAGAGAAGCAGATTCATTTGAGGGAGTTGCTCTTAAATCTCTTAGTCATATTAAAAAGCCCAAGACTTACAGTAAATTCTGGATTCACCTTTCTTATTCAGTATGCAGTTTGTTGTATAATTCTTTCAGCATTAACAGTAAGAGTGTTCATATAGTAAACTCCTAGATTCGCAGTAGCGATGACAATTACCACAGTGGTAATACCAGCTAGGAGATAGTGTTTAGAATGTGCCTGGTGGTAGTCTAGTCACTTTATATAGCATGGTAATTGGTATAGACATAACCTTCTTACTGATCAGACAGGGGATTGAGTGATTCCTTTCAAAGTCACGTAGTTAATATGAGGCAGAACCAGCACATGGACTTTGGTAGAGTTTTACAGTGTTGAGCTTTTATTTTCTTATTTATTTATTTATTTATTTATTTATTTATTTATTTATTTATTTTTTGTGGTGCCGGGTATCAGACTCATGGGACCTTGTACTTGCCTAGCAGGCAGTTATACTGCTCAGCTATATCCCCGGCTCTTAGTGTTGTGCTTTATATTGGGCAGTTGGTAAATGCTACTTTTTAGCTCATTTCCCTGTTTGTTACACAGAATAATTTAAAATTGAGAATTAAAAAAACTTTTAAAGATGAGAAAATTGAGGTATCGATTATTTGCTCATTATTGTACGATTGTTTAGAAGAATCTAATGCTGAATACAAGTCTGATTTTTTTCATTGCTCTGTTTTTTACTGTTCATACTTTTTAGTCAATATATGAGGAGTATTATTTGTATGACAGCTTATTTTGGTTTATTTTAGGACAAAACCTGACATTTTAATTGAAAAAAAACCTATTATTTTTTTAAAAACGTGGATATTTCAGTAAATTTTGGGACCATTCAAGTCATCTATGTGAAAAGTGGAAGTTACTAGCGTTCTTCTCGTTCATATTCGTTTTAATATATAACTAGCCTGCTTATTATAGAAAATACATATTGGGAGCAAAAAAGTAGATTTTAAAAACTCATTTAACCATATCATTCAGACAGAATATTAGCTCTTTGAAACAAAAATGGATTCATTCACATGTGGAGATTTGTAATTGACTTTTGTCAGCTAGTGATTTATACAACAGGAAGACTGTTACCCGTATTGTTGATTGTGTATTTCATCATATATATGAGCTTTGGCACATCCATGTTAGGTAACCTCTGTTATGGGCATGCCAATTCCCCCCCTCGTATACACAAACTGCATTTTTATGAAATTCAACTTTTTAACAAGCAATCTCTGATTTGCATGATTTTAATATTTCTAAGACTTTTGATAAAAGTGCATAGTTTTTCGCTAGAATGGCATTGCCTATTTATGTTCTCTATTAGGTTTGACAAAATATCATGTAAGCCTCTTTACTAAAGAATACCATGCACAGTATATGTTAAGTATTCTGGATTTTATATTTTACTTTTTTTTTTTAACATGTTCTTGCTTTCATTATTTATATAGTGAGTGTGGAATAGTAATATTTAACATTCATAAGTGAGGTTGATTATAGCTACATTATAATGTTTATTGCCCAAGTCATGTTTATATGCTTTACAGTATGCTTTGTGGGTTTCTCCTTTCTCTCTATTTGCATGCCATACATGGTAAATTTGCATGGAATATTTAGAAACTAAGTGCACTAGAGTGAATTGGATGTGCTCAAAATACCAGTCTTTGTCGTTTGCCATGGTAGTTTAGAATGACAGTCCTACTTTTTAAGACAAAATTCATCTTACTAATGTCCCTCATCTACTTGTTTGCTACCCCATCGAGGTTCTTGTGATTAACAGTACATAAATGTGAATGCCAGTGGTCACTTAGTCCTGCATTGTGGTAGGATAATTCAGGAATGTTTTTAGAAGCTTGGTGAATCCCTTTTTCTTATAGTTTTAATTTTTCATAGTTTCCCCATCATTTTGAATTTGCAACCTGGAGGAATAGCTATGAACTATGTTTCTTTAGATCCAGTACACTGTTCTACTTCAATTATGATAATTTCACACATCACTTAGTAGAAGCATAAAATGTTAGGGTTGAGTAAATAGTAAAGATAGCTTATGTAATCTACTTTCTTCGGTATTCCCTTTTTCAACAATCGCTTCAGTACTCTTGGTTGCTCTACTAGAACAGCCATATTAAAACATTAATTTATTTTATTTAAAAAACAAGGAATATAAAATTTTACCCTACTGGAACTTAAAATACACAATATTCCTAAAAGAATTAATGGGGAGATTAAGTGACATGTTTTGGATTCATGATATGTACTTTGGAGTCACTTTTCTTATACTTGTAATTCCTTTGTGGAGTTCCTTCTAAAACCTTCATGTAATTAGAGACAATATTTTTTCATTCCAAATACAAATTTTGTTATCTGCAAATCAGATATAACCATAAATTCATTTCTACCACGATTATTAGGGAAATCTAGAGTGATGCTTTAAATATTTAGACTTTCATTTTCTTAATGGTCATATTTAGAATGATAACATGACAAGTCTTAAATCTATAAACCTTGTGAGTTTTCAGTTATGCTAAACAGTTTAAGCACATACACTCAACATCATACTGTATTAGAAGGATTCTTTTGGTAGTACTGACAGTCATTGTCTTAGTTTCTTAGAAAATACAAAATATTTCACTAGTCAACAGTTGTGGGTACTGGATTTCTATTTTTTACATCTTATCTTGAAATGCAACTGTATTGCTTGGTGCTTGACTAACTTTTGCTTTGGAGACCTGTTGAGCTTTGTTTCTGAGCTGTACTAATCACGCTTATTGTTTGAATGTTTGGTACAGGAAGCGAGCAGCTGCAAAGCACCTAATAGAACGCTACTACCACCAGTTAACTGAGGGCTGTGGAAATGAGGCCTGCACGAATGAGTTTTGTGCTTCCTGTCCAACTTTCCTTCGTATGGATAATAATGCAGCAGCTATTAAAGCCCTCGAGCTTTATAAGATTAATGCAAAACTCTGTGATCCTCATCCCTCCAAGAAAGGAGCAAGCTCAGCGTACCTTGAGAACTCGAAAGGTGCCCCTAACAACTCTGAGATAAAAATGAACAAGAAGGATGGAAAAGGAGCTAGAATTGATTTTAAAGGTAAGCTGTTCATTTTTAATAGACAGTGTTGATTAAAACCATATTAGAGATTAAAGTGTGTGAAATATCATTGTTTTGCTTTAACTACCTTCTCCAGGTTTAGTGATTGCTAATTAGAAACATTAAAATCTAGAAGTTCATATGTGAATGAACTGATTTCAATTTTTTTTTTAAATTTTTTTTTTTTTAAGAACTGATTTCACTTTTTATACTTTTTTTTCGCTAGGAAAAAATGTACTAAATTGTAGTTAATCTCTTAAACTGTTTCAAGGAGAATGTTTAAATATTATGTAACTGGACTATTTGCCATAAGATCTGGAACCCTAGGACTATGTGGTGAAAAGGCATAAAGATGAAGCATTCATTTTTTGCCATATTAGAAGACAAGGCAGATTTTGTAATAGTTTCCTGAGAAAATCTCTTTTTCTTAATAATTCATTGCATATCCTGACCATACCTTCAGGAATTCAGTACTTGCTCCCAAGAATCGTGATGTGGGCCGGCCAGATAGTTCAGCAGACTAAAGCGCCTGCTTAGGCAGAGTGCAATGGCCAGGGCTCAATCCTCAGGGTGGCCTGCTGGCTCCGCTCCTGGGCTGCACTGAGATGGCAGTTGAGACTGGGGGTGGTGATGCACGCCTGTAATCCCAGTGCTTAGGAGGCTGAAAACAGGAGGATCACTATGAGTCCTATCTATTCAGAGAGACCCTGTAGAATCATCACCTGCCAGTTGCAGTCTTCACTAAANAAAAAAAAAAAAAAAAAAAAAAAAAAAAATTTAAATAGCGTTACACTCTAAAATTTCTTAAAACTTTTCTCCTGCCATACTAACCTTCAAGCTTGCTTTCTGTCAGTGAAGGTAATATGTATTGTGTAGTTAGGATGTGTGGAAATTTTGAGTGATTGGTAGTGCTTAGCCCTACCACAGGGGCAGTTATGTTTAAAAGAGAAAGATTTTCGTTTCAGATGTATGTAAATTAGAGAATACTTCTAAATATTTTAGTAACATCATTTGAAACAAGTTTATATGAATTAGTGGCGTGGAGTTGTGCTGATTTTTATTTCCACAGTACAGCAGCATTCCTAACTACTCAGCTTTGTTACACAAAATGTGCTCCTCTGTTTTGTGAAGTAGCTCATGTACTGAAGATAGGGGCTTGTCTCTGTGAAAGTGTGGAAGTTACGTTGACTTCATCATACACATTTTTCAACAAGTATGCATCATAGAATCACAGTAGATTAAGGAGAATGTGCAACCAACATCCAGCTTTTGGGAAATGCTGTACATTATGGATGTACTCATCCTGTTTTGGGCCATCTGATCATTCTTATAGAAGCTTGCTGTATGATTCTTCCCAGTCTTTATGCTCCTGGCCTTTTGTATACGTCTACATAATTTAGCAAGTTTAGCCTTTCCTTACGTCTTTCTTGGAGTAGAGTACTGTGAAGGCCTACTTTGGTTTTCCCTTGTATACTGTATTATAGGAAATTTTCTACTACAACTAAAAAATGCTTTATTTACCCTAGTATTTTGATTATTGTTATTTCCAGTTACAAAGTTGAGTAGGCATTAAATAGTATTCCCCAACTTGATTTTAAGTGCAAAATTTTATGACTTGACTATTTCAGAAACTCATATATTTCGGGGTATACTGGTAACTATTAAAACACAGTTTTTTCCCAGTAGAACACTCCTTTTTGATAAACAGATTATTACGTTTTTTATTTGCACACAAATTCATTCTAATGTTTTTTTGTTTGGGTTGTTTTCATTGGTACTAGGGAATCAGAAGCAAGTCTTTTTTTTTTTTTTTTTTTTTCCGGAACTGGGGATTGAACTCAGGCCATTGCGCTTGCCAGGAAAGTGCTTATTCCACTGAGCCACCTCCTGGGTCCCGATACTAGGGAATCAAACTTGGGACCTTGCACTTGCCAAACAGGCGCTTATGCCAGAGTTGTATCTCCAGCTCCTAATATTTTAAAGCACATGGTGGAATGTGGGAAGAATGTTTGCTTATGCTATTTAGGAGTAGTAGAATGTTAGACTCACTTGATGAAGATGTCCTAAAAGCATGGGATGTCAACAGACATTATGTGGCTCTATAATGTTGCTCCTCCCTCAGACCCTGTTCCTTTACACAAAGCTTTTATTAATAGCCTTAAGATTTGATGACTAGGAGGCTAAGTGTTTTATGTCCTCACCTAGTTATAGTAGGGGTTTTCCTTTTTTGGTTATATTTTTGGAAATTAGGTGAGCATTTTGTTTTTGCCTTATATGAAAGTACTGTCATGTTTTCCTGTAGATAATGAGAAATAGACTTCTGGTATGTGTGGTTTTACACTTTTTAGGAAGAGATTACTGATGTTTTATAAAAGCCATCAATTTACTCCTGATAGACATACCTAAGAATTAGCTCTTGGAAGGGTAGAGCCCATAAAAAGTAACTACAAGTACAGATACAGCTTTGTGACTTGATGAAACCTGGATTTCTTGGGCTTTAACATTTGGAGGACATTTAGTTAAGTAATTGCTTGCATTTTACCTTGTCTTTTGCTGTGGAGGAAGTACATTAAGCAGGGGCATAGGTCATATTAATTTCTTTTTTTGCATTGTGTTTAGTATATGTTTAAGAGTGAAGGTAGGAGTTTTAGCATAACTGCAAAATTGTCCTCTGCCTTAAGTATTTAGCTTAATGATGAAAATCTTACCACTTTTTTGGTAAAAGTGATAGCTTGACTATTTTCAGTATTATATTGTTTCCCTAACATAATTATAGAATTTTGATACATAAAAGTACCAGTTTTTTCACTGTAAAATAAAGTATCTTTCATCATGTTAGCCCGAAAACTGAAAGCCTTGGCTTAAAAAGAACACTTGTCGTAAAAACTGGAAAATGTGATTGAACTCTGCCTAGGAAGAAGAGGAAATAGATTTTGTCGATCGTGTAGTCTGTGTTTTGCTTCTTTTCACTATTTTGTCACCCTGTACCTTGAGTGCTGGGGATGAGATCCAGGGCCTCACACGTGCCAGGCAAGTATTCTGCCCTTGAGTTTCACCCTCAGCCCAGCCCAGTTTGTTTTTTATTTTATTTTATATTTGTTCATTTATTTTTATATTTTAATTTTAGGGAAGGGTCTACAGGGTGTTCAGGGTCTCGCTATTAGATCGGAGGTGTAGTGATCCCTTTGTTTACAGCCTCCCAAGAGCTAGGATTACAGGTGTGCGCCCCTGGGATGGGGCCGGCCTGGCAAGCTTGGGGATCAAACCCCTGGCCCCTGAGCCTACTTGCAGGTGCTTTAATCTGCTGAGTTATTTGGCTGGCCCTCAAAATTTGAGGAGGTTTTTGGGGTTTTTTTTTTGCAACTTCAGGCTGCCTTAAAGATAGGACTGACTTAGCTTCTGGAGCTGGGAATTGAACCCCCGTATTATGTGTTTGACTGCATTTTTCCTGTTTGTTTTTAATTGCCCCCAATTATTTCTGTTCTCTGTGCTAAGGGTTATTCTGATTCTTGGATGCAGATAGCATTTTTAACTTCAGAGTTCATGAAAAATGTTATATTGTTCTCAGTCACTCACAGAATGGTCACCTGGGAACAAACTAGGAATACCTTAAATAAACCAATTTGTTTTTAATACAGACAGAAGTACTGTTTCTAAAAGATGGTGCTGAAGGAATTTTTTTCAGAGTTATCATCTTAGTCTTTTGAGAATAGGGAAAAATCTTTCAGAGGAGTAGTGTCTTGTCTCTTCTCTACTGGTTCATATTTAAAATTAAACCTACTAATAGATACTTTGTTCACAGGGGGAGGGGCTAGAACTATTAATAACCTGTAGTAGCTATCAGTTATTGAAAGAATGTAAAAGAAAGGGTGAGGTTGTTTTTAATAGCTCATTGATAAAAGAGGTTAAGCATAGTACTTGGATTGCAAATTATTAAAAAGTATTACTCTATATATTCTTTTGGAACTGGGAATCAAACTCAGTACCTTGTGCTTGCCAGCCAGGCACTGTGCTGCTGAGCTATCTGTCTCCCTGGCCCTGTTACGTACTTGTATAATGGAATTGTAATTGGCAGTGGTACTGAGTCTAAATTTTTGACTATTTTTTTTAGCTTACTTTTTACTGATCCTTAATACAATGAAGTAAGCATGTGTAAACTATGAAACTAAATATTTTGTTTTTCTTTCTAATTTTCTAGATGTGACTTATCTTACTGAAGAGCTGGTGTATGAAATTCTTGAAATATGTAGAGAGAAAGAGGATTATTCCCCTTTAATCCGTGTTATTGGAAGAGTTTTTTCTAGTGCTGAGGCATTGGTTCAGAGCTTTCGGAAAGTCAAGCAACACACCAAGGAAGAACTGAAGTCTCTTCAAGGAAAGGATGAAGACAAGGATGAAGATGAAAAGGAAAAAGCTGCATGTTCTACGGCTGCTGCTATGGAAGAAGAGTCAGAAGCATCTTCTTCCAGGATAGGTGATAGCTCACAGGGAGACAACAGTTTACAAAAATTAGGTCCTGATGATGTGTCTGTAGATATTGATGCTATTAGAAGGGTCTATACAAGATTACTCTCTAATGAAAAAATAGAAACTGCCTTTCTTAATGCACTTGTATATTTGTCACCTAATGTAGAATG
>NDGN011439220.1:0-23071 GCA_002564285.1 Tympanoctomys barrerae
TTTTCAGAGTGATGAATATTATTACCAAAAGACAGTGACACGTTTGCCTCGCAACACTGAATGCGCTCTTTAAAATACAAATTGTCTTTCATGCCTGTTCCGCCACCACTCACTCATACCATTGTACCACAGAGAGATAAAATGCTTTGGAGAAAGCAGAGTGTATCAAAGAAGAGATTATTTTCTAACTCACTTATTTAAAAAGTCAAAATTTCATTCCCCCAAAGGCCGAAAATATCCCCTCCTCAAACAGGTGTGGGCTTGCAAGGCCCTTTGGCTAGACAGTGGAGAGAAGCGCAAAGAATCATGGGAAACACTAAGGAGGGGAAAGGGGCTTGACTACAAAGCACACACCCACTTCCTGTTTTGCTTCCCAAGTCCAGAGAGAGGGCTTCGGTTGGAATACTGATCTCCCATGTCTCAGCTGTCAGGCTTTGAGCACATTAATTAACCTTGGTCTTCCATTTATAAATTGCTAATGAAGATTAAATAATATTAAACTAAATGTTTAGGACATGCCTTATTTTACAGTAAGCACAAGTAAAACATTCTGCAATGATAATGATATAAATAATACAATTTTTCGATTCTACCCATGTTAAGAATTTCTTATATTGAAGAAAATCTGGACAGCACCAAGAAGGATCTTCACTTTCAATTGCCAGATTCTTCTGCTTAAACCTGGGGAGAGGCCAACTTGCTTAGTTTCCAATGCCTGTGTGAGCATGATGGGACAAGATGTAGGTTCTTGTGCTTTCTGGAACCTACGACCATGACATCATTTCAGCTTTCCTTCCAAAACATCCCACAATGACCACGATGGCCAAAGAAGCCAATAGATCTGAAAGCTCTCTGAGAAGTACAAAGTGCTTGCGTCAGGAATTATCTTCTCCACTATTTGGCTAATTTTCACATAATTATATCAACAATATCTGCTCTTATGAGCACTTAATCCTGCTATAGTTCTCTCTTATGCCTAATGAAGGTACCTGGCAGATGGGGGAACTGTATTGATTCCCATTTAATAACATTTCTGAAAGATTCTAGACCTTCTTATTTGTTCAAACTGCATGTTCTGAACATTCTACCTCTTTGTTACAGGCTCTGTTTCTTTTCTCAGATACATTCTGCATATATGTTATGCCCAAATCAGAACCCTCCTTTATCATGAGAAGCAGGATCCTGACAGAGACAGCAGCAAAGCACTAGGGTCACAGCCTGCCCACATTTGAATGGTAATTATGTTGCTGCTTCAGACAACCATGTAAGCTCTTTTCAAGGAATGTGTGGCTAAATCCAGCTGCCACACAGGGCAAGCGATTTAGCAGGCAAATATACAAAATGTTTGGAATAATTCCTGGAGCACAGTAAGCACTCACTAAATAATGAACACAGTCATGGCTCAGAAAGGCAGGGTAGTGTAATGATTTTGAATGTGGGGTCAGGAGGCAGACAGCCTGGCTTTTAATCCTGGGTCTGCCACTCACTAGCAGAGAAACATTAGGCAAGATGCTTAAATTTCTTTGCCTCAGTTTCCCAATCTGCACAAAGTGGGTATGATACATCTATCTCTCAGCATTGTGAGGAATAAAATAACCTACATTTTTGTTCATTAATTCATTAGTTCATTCGTTCAACATATAGTAAGTGGTCATTATAATCATTTTTTCTTTTCTTACTCTGCCAAATTCTTCCACTTACATTTAATTCCTAGACATTTTTTTGTGTGTCACATTGACATTTTCTGTTTTTAGTTGCCTACTAACTCAGACTTACCCACTACCTTTCTACTTCTTGGAACTATCATATTATGTAGATGTAGGGCAACTTGTGTGGAGTCAGAAATTCAGCAATCAGTTTTTTTTCCCCCTTTCATAGTGGTGTTTGAACCCAGCATCTGGGAACTGGTGAGATTTAAACTTGTGATCTCCTGCCTCAGTCTCCCAAGCGCTAGAATCACAAGGGTGCACCACTCCACCTGGCTATAATTCAGCATTTTAACATTCATGGTAGCTGACCTAAAGAACTCTAGAAATTGGCCATTCCTGCCCTGCCAATTCCCATCATTGGCTGGCCAGTGATTTGGTTATCCTTATAATTGAAATGAAGAGAAAAATCAGTCTTCGGAGAGCTAGTCTTGGGAATGAAAAGTGATGGATCAATTTCTGATCTCCTTCAGGTCTTGGGTCAGACCTCACCGGCTCAGGAAGGTGAACCACACATGCACCTGCTATCCACACATTGTCCTCCTTCCTGGAGGTGTGTGTCTCGATTATATTTATTAGGATATAGCAATACAATATTATTTATTATTTATTTTCATAGGCAGGGATTTTTATCAGTTGTTTCCTGTGGAAGACCTAGAGCATCTCAAATGTTAGGTACACACACAGCAGACACACAGCACACAGTTGGTAAGAAAGCGAGTGCCAAGTGTCTGTCCATTTTCTTTCTGAGGTCTCCTTTCAATCTGATTCTTCATGCGTCTTCCTATGCTCTCGGGAGCCGCTTGGCTTTTCTGGGCCATAAGGTCACCTTGCCTATTTATTTATCTACAGGAAGTTTAGTCCATTCTAAGCAATGCAAATGTTACACGAAACTAAAGAAATGAGCTGCAAGTCATGCAACCAAGAAACTGGAAAGGCACCAAAGCCACAGAAAGGGCTCAGACTGACGCACTGAGAGAAAAGATAGCATGTGTAGAGTTTCTGAGTACAGGCACCTTGCGCATGCTTTATTTCCCACGTTTCCAATATCCAACTACTCACAAACCCTTCAACGTATTCTTTATCCATTGTGTGCACTGTGGGTACTGCAGAGCACATTTTGGGTGTTCTCTTTCTGTAAAAGCTTCCCCATTCCTGTTTCTGAATGATAGCTCCGCTTTTCCTCCCATCATGCTCTAATCGCAAGCGGCCAAACAGAAGACCAACCATGCCCTCCCTTTCAGCATGATTGGCGCTCCCCCTCAGGAAATGACCAGCTAAGAGGACCCTCAACCGTAGCCTTAGGATGGTGGCTTCTGTGTGACAGAGCTAGTGGCCAGCACTGTGCAGGCCTGCGATACTCTGCGTCCATGCACGGCTGTGAAGGGCCTAGGATCCGAAAGAATGGTGAGAGGAAGGCTTCTGATCCTCATTCCAAGGTCAGACAAGCATGAAGGCCATTGAGCAACTCGCCCTTCTATGCTACAGGAATGCGCTTTAGTTCTGACCACATTGGCCCCATGATAAGTTACTCTCTAACAATTTATAATCTGGAACCATAAGACATCAGAGCCAATGAAACCAATATAAAAATAAATCACTCATGATCTTCCTGGGAATGTGGAGTTGCATTTGTACAGCAATCCCCGGGAATAGTCCCCTGTGGATTGTTTTCTGATCAGCTCAGCAAAGGACTGATTAAACCACAGTACATGCACTGTCAAGTTCCCTAATACAATGCCTTCGAAATTCTTCAGAAAGAAAAAAAAAATGCTCATCTGTTTAGAAAAAAAAATGCATGTTTCTAAAGGAGACACTTACAAACCAGAAAGAAGCATCACCTTCTTTAAAAAAAAAATCAAATAGCACAGCAGAAGTTCACATGAAATGTCTAATAATGTTTCTTTTCAATAGAACTCAGGCTGAGTGAAAGACATTCTTGGATTCTGAGCTTTTCCTGGTTACCTAGGTTGCAAAGGGTACCAAAAGAGACTCACACCAGGAATTCTTCGTTAGAATGCCTGTCAAGGAAAAGTTCATAATCCCTTCGGATTTTAAATTCTATGTGTCAGTGAGGAGGAAACCCATTTAGTACTTTGGACAATTGGAAAGAAGATTAAACCAGACTTTGTCTATAAAGATGTGCTATACTATGGGTTACACTCATCAAAGCAGAAAGAAATGGCTTTAAAGGCTGCAATGCTGTTATTCCCTATCACACTGTGGTTATATGGATTCTGCTGGCTTAATTAGAATGAAAATTGATATACAGAGAAGCACTCCAAAGCTTCCTAGTGTATCGACCTGATATCCATAACCAATGTTTAACTTCTTAAATTTAGTCAGATTTGAAATCTATCAAGATCTCTTAATTATTTGTCTGTGCTCAGAGTACTGCTTTCTTTTAAGGAAACATGAAAGCTTAAAGAATAACATATCACTTTAAAAAGCACTGCCATACAGATTGGACTAGATTCTTGGCCTTTCCGGAATGATCATTACTTAGTTAATGAACTCAGCACACTGAACATTTTCGAGCCACCTGAAACTCCCAAGTATTGTGTGAGTTTTTGGCCAATTAATTATCAATTACAACATCATAAAACATTAGCACAAAAATAGGAATAATGAAATTTAATTATACATTATTCTTCTTAGTTGCTGCAAATACTATACAAGACTGATTCTGATTAATAATTCATTCAGCAATAAAGTATCAGGAAAGATAATTATGCATTGCCACAATTCTCACACTGATTTCTATAATTACAGATTACAACAGTGTTAGCAATTTAAAAGGTTAGAGAACTGTGGTAATTTGCTATGTCATCCATGGCTATATTAATGTTTCTCTTTAAGCGCCAAAGATAACTGAAAATATAATAATGGCCAGAATCAGATGGCTCACCCATGCTCTCCTCACCTGAAACATTTCCAACCTAAGTACACATCAGTGAAGTCAAGTTCTTAGTAATTAGCACCTGCATTATTTAAGTAACTCCACTACTCACATTCAGCTTACAGCTAATCAAAGGGCGACAATAACATAGGTGTATATATGACAAAATATGCACACATAGCATAATTTACAGAAAAGCTACGTGGATACACCATATTTAGTATGTAACACATCTGCTGTGACTATGAATACAAATATATGCAGCCCTGTACAACTGCCCTTCTGCTAATTAAACAAGCCAATGGACACAAAATGAAGTGAGATCTGTCCTTTGTAGTACAGTTGACTAAACGGCACACGAAGAGAATCGAAGTTCATCCAATTACCTTTTTTGGGTTGCTGATATACTGTGTACACCAAATTATTCTTTCCTTTGAGTTCTGTTATACCCAGACACTGACATGAAATTCATCTCTCTAAGAATACTTACTCTCCTCTGCTTTCATTCATTGGGGGGGGGGGAAACAGAAATTGATAACCTGATCTCATAGAAAGGATATAAAAGAGAATTTTCACCTGGGGACAAGTCCAAGTGCACTAACCATACAATTCCACAAATATAAAAAAAAATCACTTTCTTCTCTGCTTTTTCTTCTTGATATTTTTAGAAGAGATTTATAAGACATATTGGCTTTACTCTCCTGAATGCCTTAAGTATCTGACTTCACATTCAACTAACATGGAGAAACAGATGGAAAATTTGCTGGGACTATAAAATCTTAGGCATTATTTAAATGAGCTCCTTGCAGAGTCTTTTGTGTGCCTGGATTGGAGCTGAGCCCCTCCTTCTGGTATGCCTGGGTCTGGATTCAGGATTTTATTAAAGCCCACCACCCAAAGAACACAACACAGGAAGACTCTGCATTCCAGCAGAAGGGACTTGTAATTCTATGATGTCATGGAGTTCATTCTTTTTAAAACTGGAATTTAGGCTCTACAATATTATTGTACTCGAGATCACAGAACCAATCGAAAAGAATGGAGCCCCCAAGCGTGTATGACTTGGAGATAGGCAGAAGTCATTTTAGCATTACAGAATCACAGTTCATTGTCTCTCTTCAAGTGAAAATAAAAATGGGTTTCCTCTGAATCATGTGCATGATTACAAAAAAGGGTATTGTTTTTAACGGTGCCTAATCAGTTTTATTCGTGGGCCTCATGTAGGTGGCGGGCACACGACCATATGGTATGATGTCACACCACATATAAATTTCTACTTTTCACAGTTTTATTCCAAGTAAAGCAGTGAAACAGGATCCCTACATTCCTCTAAAAATTTGTTGTTGGATTCAGTAGGTGCCTTAGGCATGCATAGTGCTCCCTGTGTCAAGCAGTGGACATATAAATTTGAGATTGGACAAAATGACAAGTGGAATACTAATCCATTGTTTGGAAAGTCTTGTGTGGTTTTCACTTTGAATTTTTCCCTAACAGTTTATTATGAAAGATTTCAAATGTACTGAAAAGTTGAAAGAATTTTATAAAAAAAACTATAGGTTGAATATCCTTAATCCAAAAATTCCAAAGGTTTTTGAGCTCTGACATGCTACCACAAGTAGAAAATTCTGGACCACAAAAACTTTATTTCATGTAAAAAGTAAAATCTTGTATAAAATGCTTTCAGTGTAAAAGTATAAGATATATATGAAACAAATAATTATACTCAAGTCCTATCTCCAAGATACCTACAGATATTACAGAATAATAAAACCACCAAGATCTGAGGTACTTCTGGTCTCATTTAGAAAAGGAATTTCTGGTTTGCATATATCCACTACTTAGATCCTAAATTAACATGCTTATATTATTACATAGCTACCTACCATTGTATCCACACGTTAACTCATCTTAGTCTTTTCAAATTATATTAAAACAAATTGCAGAAACCAGCACCCTTTCCTCTAAATATTTTAGCCAGCATAGTATTTGTTAGAATTCAAGATTCATTGCAGTTTCTCTTTTGAGGTAACACATGCACTGTGTACATCGTAAGTGCATATTCACTGAGTTTTGACAAACGCACGTACCTGTGTAATGCATGCTTTACTAGACTGTAGGACGTAACCATTAGTCATCCATGTCCCATCCCATCCCTGTCAAAGGCAGCCCTGCCTTAGTGCTTGTCTAATATAATTTAATTTTGCCTGCCATGAAACAGTTCAATAGCTGAGTGCTGTCCTGTTTTTCTTCTTTTAGTCAACACAGACTCATTGACCTCCTACAACAAGCCACAGAGGGGGAAGCCAGTGACAACAAAATAATTATTTCATTAAATTGGGAAAACAACTTCAATGGTGGTGAGAACCATGGGATTAATTATACCTCAAGGGTGATGTGGATACACAACCAAAAAGGAAGCCACATACCACACCCTGGGCCTGTTACTCATTTGGAAACTTGCTGACACCTCAATATAAAAATAAAACCCAGACCCATGCCAAGGAAAAACTGAAGGCTCTGCAGGATCCTTGGTGTGAATCTGAAAAATGAGGCCCCTCCCCCCTTTTAAAAGAAAATCCCATTTCCAGACTAACATTATTGCTCTATAATGAAGATAAATCATCACAACGTGCCAAGTCCATAACCTATAAAGATATAGCTTCTAATGGTACAGAACTATAAAATCATAAAGGAGGCCACCAGAGGAACTGCAAAACTCCTGCTGAGTTTCTTTAACTCAGTTGTGGTTGCTCACAGATTAGGACTTTATTTTCCAGCAACTTAACTACTGCCAAGGAGATGACATCCTTGGAACAAACAGCATTGGGTTACCTCTTTCTCTTTCTGAAAAGGCTCAACAATGGCACACTTCACCCATCAGTCACTAAAACTAGCCTAAAACATTCTCCGCTAGAAACTTCAACGATCTTTCAGAAGTTCTCCATTAACTTCTGGTATGGATTGAATTGTATTTTCCCTCCCTCCAAAAGAAATACTTAAGTCTTGATCTCTAGCACTTCCGAATGTGATGTTAGTTGGAAATAAGGTCACTGCACACATAATGAGCTGAAGAGAGGTTATGGTGCAGTTGTGTGAATCTCACATCCAGTGTGACTAGTGCCATTAGAAAACAAATTCCAGGGGGACAGAGACATAGGAGAATATCGAGGAAAGAAGAAGTAGGAATTGAGTAATGAAGCTATAAGAACATCAAGGATTAATGATCATCCCAGAGCTAGAGAAAAAGAAAGGTTCTTTCCTACAGACTTCAGAGGGCACATAGCCCTGTCAACACCCTGATACTTTTAGCTTTTGGAACTATGCTTCATGAAAGCTGATTTCCTTAATACGTAAAGACTTTTTTCAAAAGAACTAAGAAGAGGAACAACAATGCACAGAAAAAGTAGGAAGAGTATTAACAACAATTGACATAAAAGGAAATATACAGAGCTGTTCATGAACATATGCAATACATCCAGCTTGACTTGTGAAAAATGAATGCAAATTAAAACTATACTGAGATGCTATTTCTCACCAAATGAGCAGATATTTAAAACACTTGATAATAATCTATTAGCTGGACTATGAATAACGTTGGACTCTTATACACTAATGATGGACTTACAAACTGGTACGATCCCAATGGAGGACAATTTGGCAGAATCAAAATTACAAAGCCTAACACAGTCTCCCTTTGTTTTTGGAAGATTTATTTCAAGATTCCCAGTGGACACTTGAAACTGTCAATAGCAGTAAGACCTCACATTTAATGCTTGTCACATACTGTGGGTGTAACTTTTGTATTTTGAGGTGTTACTTAAAAAGTAACATGGATTTGATTTTCTTTCCTCACAATTTCATCAACAGAATATTCATTCTTTGCATGGATCTTAGCAAACTCAGTGTACAATTTTTTATTTCTTTTAATAAGGAGCTTAATAAGAACTTTCAGTATTTCACATGAAGTAAGCACTTCGTATGTTTCTCTTCTTGGTGTACCCCAACAACACTTGCTCTTTGGGGGCCACTATTAAGTCAAGTAAGCGTTACTGGAACACAAGCACTTTGAGGTTATTACAGCTGTTCTGCTAACCAACATGGCTACTAGGTTATTCAGGGCTTGGCACATATACATCTTGGTTATCCTGGACAAAGGGGTGACTCAGGTAAGACAGACCTTGATAACATAAGATTTCATCACACTAGTCAGAATCTTGTGCACTTAACATGAAGAGTCTGTTTCTGGAATTTTCCATTTAATATTTTGGAATCCTGTTTGACATAGGTAAAACTGAAACTATGGGACACTGAAAGCGGAGGCATGTATAAAGGGACAACTGTATATCCTTTGATCCAGTATTTCCACTTTGGGACATATATGGCTAGACTCTACATGTTCAAAATGACAGGGCTATGCACTTCAAACTTGTTTATACAGATACAGGATTGATAGCAACCCAACTAGTTATCGATAGCAAATTGGTTAGGTAAATTATACAGAATCCTTATAGTGGAATTCTAAGAAACAATTAAAATAAGAATGAAGGGCTGGGGAAATAGCTCAGAGGTCTTAGTGCCTGCCTGGCAAGTGCAAGGACCAGAGTTTGATCCCTGGGACTGCATGCTGTGCGGGCCCTGGAACAAGGCGTGGTGGTGCATGCCTGTATTCACAGCACTGGGGAGACTGAGAAAGGAGAAAGAAAGATCACTATGAGTGTGAATCACATAGCAAGAGCCTGTATCAAATAAATAAATAAATAAACAAATTTTTTTAAAAGAATGAAAGCACATTCACATATCGATGTGGAATGATATCCAAGTTATACTTTTAAGTGAAAGAGCAAGGTACTGCTGATGGTAGTACATAAAGTTTTGTATAAAAAAGCAGAAATGTTTACCCATAGGCATATATATCTTTGCATAAATAGGCATAAACTATCTCTAGAAGGATAAGTGAGGAACATTTGCTGCCTCTAGAAAATGGAACTGTGTGACTGAGCAGCTGAACTGGGAAACTTAAAGCCTTTTCTCTTTATACTGTTTTGTGCCTTTTCAAATTTGAACCAAACAAAGCAAAATACAATACTGTAGTGATATTTTCAAATCATTTTTAGAAGAAACTACTCTCATATACAGCACAGATAAATCTCACAAACACAATGTTGAGCAAAAGAAGCCAGACACACAAAAATATAATGTACTATATTATTTCATTTATTTGCTCCTCAAAAGAGGACAGTAATGTATGGTGAAGAAGTTAAAATTACAGCTGTCTTGTTATTTTAAAGACAAGAGTGGAAGAATTCTGCTGTATGTATAATACACACATATGTGCACACACATAATATGTGTTCTTTAATAAATATAGGATTCTTTTAGTTGATACAGAGGAGTTCATGAAGAATTTTTCCATGCTGACAATATAAAATGATAACATTAAGGAGTTGCATGAGTATATTTACTAGGGAAAAGTCAACCCTCATAGCTAGTGTACTTCTATGCATGGAAACATACTTCATCTAAAAAAGATGAAGAAGAAAAAATCTGTAGGATTATATTAGCTTAGGAGGGCAAGCATGACAAAGCGCCACACATGGAGTGGCTCAGGGTTGTTTTCTCATCCTTTCTCTAACTTTTTGAGTTGTAGAGATCCGTAATTTATTTTTCTTATTTGCCAAGATTAAGTATTCTGTGTCGTAACTTCTGTGCAATGCTTGAGCTGTGTCTACGGAATTCTAAGCAGAAGACACTTCCATCTTGTTGGTTTTACTTAATAGTTATCTTTCTAACCATTGTATATACATAAGCTACTGAACGCTAATCATTCTAAAAGATGGTCAGAATGATCACTAAAGGAATCCAGCTGTGGGTTGCTTGGTAAGTGAAAAATAAATTACTGACATTCATGGTATATGATCATGTATGCCAGGCACTGTGCACGGTATTGTGAAAATAAACATGAGGGATCTGTCTTTTTTCCATTGCTAATGGCAGGCTCCCTCACATAAACACACACAGACTGGAATCCCACAGCACCAGCATAACAAGGCACTACAAATATAGAGAGAATATACAAACCCTGACATGGAAATTATTTCCTTTCTTTTCTTAAAATATTGTCTGATACACACCATAAGCCTTCCATTTAATTAATAGCAACTGGAGGTGCTCTTCCAGTTTATCTTAAAAGCAGTTTGCAATGATAGTGGTGTCACTGTGGAATATGGGTCATGGTGCTTTCGGGAAAGAAGTGGGGAAGTTTTGCGGGGAGGCTTTGCAATAGTCAAGCCAAGCACCGAGGATAGCTTGGATAAGGAGGGAGCGTGAGGTTGGAGCGTCAAAGCTGGAGTTGCCGGACACCTGAAGGGTGGAACTGATGGGATTTGCCAATGGATTGGATGTGGAATGTGACAGAGTCAAAAGCTGAGAGTGACTGAGAATTTCAAGTTTGGCAATTATATGAATGAGAGTTGTGCCATTCCCTGCAAGAGAAAACTCCAGAGAAGATCATGTTTGGGAACCAGGACTGAAATTCTGTTGCTTCCCTGTAGCTCTTCTGGCCAAGCTCATCTCATACAACCTCCCACACGTGGGTCACACGCAGGCTTCCCTCGCCTTTGTCCCAGCATAGCTCCACCTGCTGATGGCTGGCTCCACCTGATGTGCCCTGCTTCCTTTCCCCCATCTTGCCAGCACTTGCTCATCCTTCAGGACTAATATCAAATGTCAGCTCCCCTGGTTGTCTCTCCGACTCCTGCAGGTACTGCCAAGGAGTCATCCTGGAGCCTCCCCAGCGCCCCAGCCGTATTAGCATCACAGACCTGCTCATGCATCTGTCTCTGCTACTCAGGGCAAGTCCCCAGGGCAGAGATTATGCTTTTTTTCTTTTTTCTTTTCCTGTAGCATAATGTCTGAAACCAGGAAGGCTACTCAATAGATGTTTAAATTTATTTAATCAATAGTGGGCATCTCCTTTGTACGTATAGGATGCTATACCCTGCTCCATGCACCTGAGTACGGAGCAGTGCACAGTGCATAGCTGTGCAGCTCAAGGAGCTAGCATTAATACACAGACAAGATCTATAATGTATGTGCAGGTAGATCTATTATGCAACGTGCACAGAGAAAGACGCAAGGCAGAGCAACAGAATAGCAGGTATGGGTGGAGAGATCTTGCTTTGGGCATTTTGGTTACAGAAGTTCTCATTTAGGCAGACTGTAAATGCAGCAAGGGAGAAAATCACAAAAGATTTCTGAAGGAAGAGTCTCTCTAGAAGAACACACAGCTGATTCAATGGCCCTGTGACAGGAATGGCTTAATACTGTGATGACCCAAAGGAGGACCAGGTGTGGGGTGGGTTGGTGGAAGGAGAACTAGCATGGGTTTTGTATGTATAAACACAGAGGAGCTTTTCAGCTCTATGGAGGAGCTATATAAGCAAGTTTGATTTTAGAGATATAAACTTTGAAGGTTATCAGTGGGAATGGTATCTAAAAGCCACAGGGGGCTAACACCCCTGCTTAGGCAAGCACAGGTAAATGCAGGCAAACACAGGGACTGTGGTTTGATCCCCAGCACCACATGCCATGCCAGCCCCACCCTGGGCTCCCTGAGCTGGCCAGAGTCTGGGTGTAGTGGTGCACACCTGTAATCCCAGCACTGGGGAAGCTGAAAACAGGAGGATCATTATGAGTCTGAGCTGCAAAGTGAGACCCTGCAATAACCAAATACATTAAAAAATAAAATTCACAGGACTGGACAAGCTCACCATGGAGTAAACTCCTATAGGCTTAATGAATAGATAAACAAGTTTATGTGCAGGAGGAAGGATGTTAACAGGTTGATATCAACTGAGTCTACAGAGACTGGAGAAAGAAATAATACATACAGGGAAGAAAATCCACAGCACTGCATTTTCTGCCTCTCTAGATGGCCAATTCAGATTTTTTTCCCTTGGATTCTCTAAAGGGCCTGTTTCCCAAACTACTTGAGGGACAAAGCAGGCCACAGGATTCCCTGGAACAGTTCCCATACTCTGCATGTGTCTAAAGCGAGCTAACTTACTTTTGGGGGCTTGCTAACTAAGCACTTCTCCGAGGGAGCACCTCTGGAGCATGTACTGTAAGCCGGAACCTACCAGAGTGAGTCTTTGTGGAAAGAAATGAGATGAACAGAGGTACGCAACGTGTTTCAAATTAAAAAAGGGATGGGGAGATCACAAATCTAACATCTGTAGACATTCTTTATGTGCTACTTGTTCCTACTGAAGAAACGAGACAAGCATCCTTCTACAAATAAGACAAAATAACTTTTGCTATATATAAGCCAAGTTAACTTTTATAGAATTTGTGATAGTTAAGTTGTATTTTTTCCCCAGAAGTCAAAAGCAGGTCAGTGGGTCCACCAAATTCTTTTGATTTTTTTTTTTTAAATGTTGTTGTGCCTACACCTATAGCTTCTCAGGCCCATAGGAATATAATCACATTAAATGAATGGTGATGTAGGAGGTAGCCACTGTGAAGAATTTCTCTTGCATATTCTCTAAGATTAATATTTCATCCCAAGTACACAGGGTTTTGCCTGCCTCTTACTATTTTGCTTTATAATCATAGGGAGTAAAAATGGTATAAAATTCTCCAGCTTCTTTTGACTTTTTCCTCTCTTTCATTTACAGAGTTCCCTACTTTTTTCCTTTAAAACTTACCAGTTCTTTGGCTGACATCAGCTTGTCTGTGATCACAGATATTTCTCCGTTTCTCTGTTTCATCTTCAAAAACAGGCAATAGAGACTCCCCAAGTGAAGTTTTATTGTCTCAGATCTTTCCAATTGTCCTACATACGTCTGTTCTGGAATGAGCTCTGGGAGCTTAGAAGTAGACTGAAGCACACTCAAAGAAGAACAAAACTGTGCAGAGCTTTGGAACAATGGAGTGACTCAAGTCATTTATGCATGTCGGAAATGTTTTGTGTTTACCACATTCCAGCCACTCTCTAGGTGCTGAGTTGCACACATACAAATATGTCTCTGGAGCTAATGATACAGTAAACAGGTACCAGGGAAAGAGCTATGGTACCATGTGGGCTGTTTCAGGGAATTTCAGTATGCTACCAAGCACAGATGGTATCTTTCCCAGCACACGGAATGCCTGAGTTGATTCCAAGACAAAATAGAAATTGTCTAACAGAAAGAGTGGAGGAAGAATCAACTAATATTGGTGGATTCCTAACTATATTTTCCCTCCCAAGGTTGGTGTTGGGTACATGACAATGGCACACCCTGTCGCAGTAGGAAGACACAGTAGCTACTTTTCATCTTCTAAAGTCCTATGTAGAAGAATCATATTTTTCTGGGTGTGGCTCTATGATATTAACAGAGAACATATTGTGGCAGGAGGATGCCGGAGAGTGAATTCAAAAGACTATTTCAGTTTTTTCCCCCTCTGCTAGTCTTAGAAATGCTTTTATGAAAAAAAAAATTCAACTTTCCAAGTCTTAAAAACACACAGATCAGAAGTATCACAATCTTCCCAATTAAGCCCACAGTTTAGCCATAGGTGTGCTTATTAATGGAAATCAAAAGAATCTGAGTATCAGGTAACTAAGCCTAGCACCACTATTAATTTGAACATGTGACTTCAGGCACTAGCAACTATGTTATTAACTGTAATCTACCACTTGGGCAGCTCTCCCTTTTATAGTTTAGTGCTACCCTATTAAAAACTATAAACTGCTTAAACCTCGGTAGGGTTGTCAGGAGATAGTGATGACATAAACAAGAAAACACAAGCAAGAATTCTATGGTGGAGCAAAGTCCTAAGACATGTAGACACCAAAGAGAAGAAATTTATGGCATGTAACAGACTGGGGACTCATCTTGGTGGCTGTACTGTGGGAGCAGAAGGGATAGGGGGAACATGGAGCCTGAATAGTTTTCTGTCTATCTGCTAAATTTCTATCACAAACTATAGGCACTGTCATGTTGGTAAGATGTGCACAAGAGTGAGAAAGGCTCTCTAGGGAGTATGGTTTTGTAAAAAGGCAGAGAAAAGATTTATTAGATAACCTTTCGCTTAGTTTGCAACTATTTCACCTACTGCGCTTAGGAGGTGATTATTTGACTTTTCATACTGTAACTGCAAGAACAAAGGAAAGGGAAAATTGAATCCATTCCCTCAAGACCAAGCAGATCATCAGGAGTGGTCAAGTCTATACCTCGAACAATGGGCCATCTTGTTTCTCTTAACCCCAGGGCTTTGAGCTAGTTAAGCGGGGTGCATGGGTCTGAGGGCCCTGCTGTTTCATATGGCAGGTTCCATTCTTGTGCTGGTGAGAACCCCAAATCACCTAGAGCTACAGCGGCACACTCGCTGTTTACTCTGGGTGAGACTGAGCAGGAAAGTGCCTTTCCGGAGATGTTCCCCTCCCCTCTAGATGCCAGCCCCCCTCTGCAGACACAATCCATCCTTCCTATCCCATTTCCCAAATCACTTCTTGATCTCTGCTCCTACAGCTTTCTTGGAAAATTTGAGCACGTTTGGGCGGTCAGCGTTAAGATTTTGGGTAATTGGACCTGACAGAGTGACTTCTCCTGATGTGTTTAGGAGTATTTATATTTTGAAGGTGAATTAGAAGATAGCTAATAGTCAGCATGACCTTAGAGTTGCTGCTGGAGGGTGGCGGGAAGCTGGACCTGAGATCTCTCACCAGCACACCTGAAAAACAGAACTTGGGCAATAATTCCACAGATCTCAGTGCTAGCAAACACAATTCTAGAGAACTAATTCTCAAAGTACTTTGAGAATTAGTTCTCTCTCTCAGTGTCTAATGGGCTAGTCTAGGAAGTCCCTTGAAAATATCTTGGTAAATTTCTCCTTGGAATTAAATATTGAAAATATCTGACACTAGCAGTAAATAAAGCATATATGTATACCAGTGATGGAGAACCTTCTAGAGCTTTTGATGACAGAAACAGTCTGCAGTGTCACAAATGCCATAGGGTCACCATGACTACTCTATACTAATAGAGGCTGGATGTGTATTTTTAAAAAAATTATTTATTTATTTGGCATAGGTTCTCACTATGCAGCTTGGGCTGATAGTGATCCTCCTGTCTGCACGGCTCCAAGGTCTGCACAGCACGCAATACTGGGTATCAAACCTGGGTCCTTGCTCTTGCTGGACAGGTGCTTAGACAGCCAAGCTATCTCCCCAGTTCAGAGTGTTGATGTGTATTGCATGTTCTGTTGCTGACTTTTGTGTGACCCTTACATATTCATTCATAGCATCTCTGTGGCATGTTCTAAGAAGTAAAGATATAAAAGTTGAGATTAGATTTTGACCTAAGACTTACTGATGACATAGTGCATGATTACAGATTATCGTACCCTTATTCAAACCAGGAACCAGGGCAAAGGATAGGTCTTAGGTGCGAATGTATCATGAGAACTTGACGTTCATTTCCCACTGCTGCAGTTTTACAGGAAAAGACCGAAGAAACACAACAGTTTCTTGGGAATTGAAGGTTGAGGTAAACATTTCTAAAATGTGCAAAAAAAAAATAATTTTGAAAATCTGCTGCTCATTTGTTATAACTTCAGAGTTTCAATTTTAATTATTTAAAAAATTCCCTCTAACAATCACACTTTCTGAATGACTGTGGCCTCCCCATTTGGCAGGCAACTCTTGAAACTTTGGCACTCTGGGTAATAACAACGAGCATGTCTCAGTGCACATCCACTGAGTTACTGTTTTGTCTGGGATACGAGTTCCATTTTTTGGTTCTAACATGCACTAACACTTTTGATGTGTAATAGTCTAGTTGATCCTCAGATGCTTTTTAAAATAAAAGATGGGGAGGGGATCTGAGGATGGGGAAAAGTAGGGACTAAGTTAATATGTATAAAATACAGAATTAAAATATTTCTTCCCAAAGAATCCAGAGTGAGCAAAAAACAACTATAGTCATGAGGCCATCTGAATGAGAATGACTGACAGTCCCAATTCCTTACATATCATCTTAACTGAACTCAATAATTCATAAGCATTATTTTAGTTTTTTACAAAGCAATTATTGCAGCTACCACATAAACGAAGTAGAGTGGTGAGACCGGAAGTCTCAGGGGCTCTGCAGGACAGACTTTTCTATCCTATGAATTTTAAGCTGAGATCTGTGAAGGAGAGAGGCACATGGGTGTCTGGCTCCAAGGCATTATGTCTTAGGTGCCCTCTGGAATCTCTGGGGCTCCTCAGACTCTTCCAGAACATCAGTGAAGTCCATGCTGCTTTTAGACATGTCCATCTGCAATGCTTGGGATTGAGGGTGTTTTGTATTTCTTACCTTTCAAACTCTTAGAGAATCTGCATATTTATAATGAAATATCTTGGAAATAGGACTCAAGTCTAAGTCCAGAAGTTATTCATGCTATCTGTCTATCTATCTATCTATCTATCTATCTATCTATCTATCTATCTATCTATCTATCTTGGGTTCCTGGTACAATATTTCTGTGTATCTGTAATTGGACAGTGATTCACCATATGTGCTTGGGCATGGAGTTTTCTGCTTAGGGTATCATGTCAATAATGACAAAGTTCTGGCTTTTGAAGCCTTTTGGATTTTCGGAGTAAAGATCCTAAAGGAGATGTTGCTTGTATTTTTCACAGTGTTGACACTTACATTGATGATACAAATATAATGGTTGGTAGAACTGTTAATTCCTCAGCACGAAACCAGGCAGTGGAATCAAATTGTACTAGTTCTTCTCCGTCACACACATTAAACAAAATGCTATCGTTACACCTAAAAATCGCTGCGTAAACTCTGGAAGTTATGATTCATACTAAGTCTCAATTCTTGAATGCACAACATTTTAACCTTCGGCAGGACAAAATGAGATGTACACATAAAGTGTTTTTGCTATGTACTGATGTATGACTGTGGTCTCGAGAAAAGCATTCGTAGGATGGTTTGAGTTACATATTTAACAAGCCACTTTTTTCACAGAACACTATTTTTACTAGAAAGAATGACTGACAAACTATGGTTATTCAGTCATGGGTATTTGGCAGATATTTTCTTGAAAATGAACAAGGTGAGCAAGCTGTCACTTCAAGGAAAACAACTGACAGTATTTGTTGCCAATGATAAAATTCAAGCTTTCAAATGAAAATCAGATTTTGGAAAATGTGCATTTGCTACTGTGAGCCTGACAGCTTCTCAAAGTTTGAAAGACTTTTCTGATGAGACTGTTGGTAATATTAATCTGTGAATTTTTTGACACCGTAGAATAGTGTCACCATTGTGAAGATCTGTATAATTCAGTTAACTAACTCTTCCAAATAATCAGGTGTGATCTTACAAAACTCTGCATGGGTAAAAGATCTACTCAGTGTACAAACAGACCAATGAATTTTACTATAAAACAGTATGAGATGTTCATTGATAGTCTTATCATTTTAGATCCAGAATGTAAGTTACAACCTGTCAAATCTTGATGTGGGGTCAAAGAATATCCACAATTATTTGAAAAGGCTATTAAAGTATCCATTCCTTCTCCAAATGCACACCTATGTGAGGTTGAGTTTTTCATAGAAAGCAACCAAACTCACATATCACAGCAGACTGAATACTGAAATGCATATTAGCATCTAAGTGTCTTTAATTGTGGGAGGCACCAAAGAGTTTGGAAAAACAGAAAACAAAGCTATTTGTTTCACTAATTGTTTTGTTTTTAAAATATAGTTTTTCATAAAATGTTATTCATATTAACATGTAGCAGGTTTATTATTGCTTTTTTAAAATTAAGAAATACTTAAAACGTTTGGCTTTAAGTTCTGTTTTATTTCCTGTATTTTAGGGAAAGGTCTACAGTGTGTTCAGGGTCTCACTGCTAGATCAGACTCATAGTGATTCTCCTGTTTACAGCTTCCCAAGAGCTGAGATTACAGGTGCGCGCCTCCATGCCCAGTTTCAAATACTGTCTCAGTGTGCCCCAGGGGTGGGGCCAGCACCTCAGGTGCTTTAATCCGAAGCTATTTGGCTAGCCCTAGGCTTTAATTTCTAATGCCATAGATAAAACCTACATAAACAAAAGCTCCTCAGGACACTTAATAATTTTTAAGAGTATAAACAACACTGTGGAGGCTGGGGAGATAGTTCAGTGGATCACTAGAAATCCAAGCTGCAGAGTGAGACTCTGTACCAAATAAATAAACAAATAAAGGATTTTTTTTTTTTTTTAAAAGAACACTGTGGTGTTGCTTGTAGAGGTCCTTCACACCTTTGGTTAGGTTAATTCCTAGGTATTTCATTTTTCTTGAAGCTACTATAAATGGTAATGTTTTCCCGGTTTCCTTCACACTGAGTTCACTATTGGTGTACGAAAATGTTAAAGATTTTTGTATGTTGATCTTATATCTGCGATGCTATTGAAATTGGTTATTAATTCTGAGAGTTTTTTGGTGGTATTCTTTGGATCTTCTATGTAGAGTATCATGTTACTTGCAAACAATGATAATTTGAGTCTTTCCTTTCCCCTATATACCTCTTTTACTTCTTTCTCTTGTCTGATTGCTTTGGCTAATGTTTCAAGTATTATGTTGAATAGAAGTGCTTACACTGGGCATCTTTGTCTTGTTCCTGATTTTAGGGTGAATGTTTTTAGGTTTCCCCATTTTATATGATGATGGCTGTTGGTCTGTTCTAAACAATTTTTATCAAATTCAAGTATGGTCTTTATTTACCTATGTTTTGAATTTTTTTTAAAAAACAATGATGGATGTTAGATTTTTTCAAAAGTTTTTTCTGCTCCTATTGATATGATCATGTAGTTTTTTTTTTTTTTTTTNCCTGAACATGCCTTCAAGGCATTTCTGGTTTGGCAGGAGTATCTGGGTTCAAACCAGTGCAACTTGACCCTCACTGCTTTTTTAAGCAGGCACTTAAACAACTGAGCTAATGGGTGGGCCCCCGATTATGTAGTTTTTGACCTTTCCTTTGTTTATGTGATATATTGCACTTGTTGACTTACATGTGTTGATTTATTCTTGCATCTCTGAGATTGAAAACAGGTGTAGGAAAGAATCTTCGAAACAGAACTTCACAAGAAATACTAGCAGCAAGAATCAACAAATCAGATTTTTATCAGACTAAAAGCCTTTTGTACACCAAATGAATCAAAAAGTAGAGAGAAGAAACAACCTATAGAATGGGATAATTTTTTTGCCAGCTACTCCTCAGACAGTGAACTAATATCTAGAGTATCCAAAGAATAAACAAACAAATTAGGCCTCCTAAAATTAAAGACCCAGTTAAGAAGTGGGCAAGTGAAATGAACATACTTCATACAGGAAGAAGTACAAATGGCCAACAAATATATGGAAATATGTACATATTACTCTATAAAGAATGGAAATCATTTAAAAATAACATGCTGGCATGGCTTCTGTGAAAGAGAAATCTTACACTGTTGGTTAGAATGCAAACTGGTGTACCTATTATGAAATCAGTATGGAAATTTTTCACAGAACTAAAATTAGAAATTCCGTATGACCCCTTCTAGGTATCTTTCCCAAGACAGATATATATCTAGATATATTTCCTTCTAGTTATCTTAAGACATTATATTACTACATATTACATGTGTAGCAATGTTTACACTAGTATAACTCAGAATAGCAAAATCCTGGAAACATCTTGTATACCCATCAATAGATGATTGGAAAAAGAAATTCTGGTATCTAGGTATAATAGAATACTACTTGGTACAAAGAACAAATTTGACACATTTGTAGGCAAACGGATGCACCTAGAAAATATAATGTTGAGTGAAATAAACCAGAAACACAAATTTCAGTACTGAATGTCATTGATCCTCTGAGTAAGGCAAAACACAGACTAAAAGAAAAATAAACGAAGGATAGATTGAAACAATGGGATGGATCTCTTGTAGATGGGAAGGGGTCAAGGGTTCCAGGGTGGAGGATTAGAGGGAGGCATGCATAAATAGGTAGAGTAAAGATATCCAAAGGACAAGATCTTAATAACCTCAACGAACATGGACTTTATATGCCATAAACATGAACTAAGATTAACAATATCAACAAGAATGAAAAGGGTAAAGGAAAACCAGAGAAGGAGAGAGCGTGGGGGAAGGGGAAGGATTAATGAAACAAGCTGGATTACGTACAGGTACGAACTCACAAAGACAACTGCAAAATCCATGTATTGTAAACATGTAATAATAAAATAAAATTTTAAAAGGAAATGTAAGATAGAAAAGTACAAAGAGGTTCTAAGACCAACATTTTGAGAATTATAGGTTGGCAGCAGACTAAACAATAAAGTTTTTGTTTAAAAGGTGTTTAAAACAAATTTGGTTATACTTATTATTGCATATGTATGTTCTGCATATTGGTCTTCTATCTAGAAACTTTGCTGAACTTTATTTGATTGATTGATTTTACATCTGTCTTACATTGGGCCAGTGGTCACCAAATTATGATCCACAGACCAAATATAGTCCTCTATCAGTTTTTGTTAATAAAATTTATAGGAGCAGAGTCACATTCACTCATCCTTCTACTGTCTATATCTGACAGATAAAGCAAAAATAATCACAATTTGCCTCTACACAAAAAACCCCTGTCTTACGGACTCCATTCATAGAACCCATTTTGGTTCTGTCAATCTACTACGTGAAATATTTATTGTCTAGGTAATTTACATTCTCACTTGCATTGTTTCTTTTTCTTTCCTTAAAAAAATCATCTCAAAGTTAGCTGCTTTAGTTTTCACTCCTTTTTAATAAAAGAATTTATAACTATAGTTTTTTTATGTACAACTTACACTGCATCCTACAAGATTTGGGTAGTGGAACTCGAACTCAGGACCTTGTGCTTGCCAAGCAGGCTCTGTGATGCTAAGCTATATCGCTGGTCTCCATATGTTTTAAAATATAATATTTTTATATTTCTCATATCATTCAATTCTAAGTATTGAAAAATTTCCATTATGGTATCTTTGATTAATGAGTTAGCTAGAAATGTTTTAAAATTTCCACATACAGGGGGATTTTTGAGAATTGATCTTTTCGCTATTAAATTCTAAGCTAATTCTATTATGATCAGAGAATGTAGTCATTATAGTGATTCCTGGAAATCTGTTGAGTCTTGTTTTGTGCCTTAACATTAAATCAGTTTTAAAGAACAAACATGTCCATGTGAACAATATGTACAGATCCTAGTTGTTTGGTACAAAATTCCTTGTGACCATGATCCTATTTAGTTGTGCTACATAAATTTTATATACTTTCACTGTTTTCTTATTTGCCTGACTATTTAACTTGAAGAAACACGTGAAAATTTTCTATGGTATTGCCAATTTAAATCTTTTATTTGTTTATTTGGTACAGAGTCTCACTACGCAGCTCGGACCTGTAGTGATCCTCTTGTCTCAGCCTCTCCCGCTGCACCACCATGACTGGTTTTAGTGGCTGGCACAGTGCACCTGGGGCTCCAGGCCTGCCATGACATACATACTAGGGATTGAACTTGGGTCCTTGTGCTTGCCAGACAGGCACTTAAGCCACTGAGCTATCTTCCCAGTCCCTTGATTTACATATGTTGAAGCTATTTTGTAAATATTAAATTTTTTAATGAATGAAAACTTTTATGTATATGTAGTGCTTTCTTTGTTGTTAATGCTTTTTGTCTTTTAGTTTGACTGAATTAAATGAAGCAAATCTAGCTTCCTTTGAATTAGTATTTGCTAGACTATAAAATTCTATCTCTTTGCTTTAGACCTATCTTTATCTTTCTGTGTTAGAGATGTCATTTCCCTTAACCTGTATATCTTAACAGGTATTATTAAAAAAAATTTAACCTAATGGAATCTGGCTTTTAGCCAGAGTGCTGAGATTATTTACATGCATTGTAATTGCTATTATATTTGTTTTCTATGATCATGCTATTGTTTTCTATTTGGGGTTTTTTTTTTTTTTTTTTGCATTATTACAATTTTCCTGACTCTTAACCAATTGGCTTGGGAGTAACATACTATTTTTATTTTTTTAGTAGTTGCCCTTGAAATCTAAAAATAGTATTTTAACTGCTTCAGAACAATAGAAGCACCTTAGGATGCTTACTTTGTCTCCCCCCCCCAACATAGATGGAGCTTTATCTGGTATGTTAGTTTATTTCAAAAATTTTCTATATTAGATATAATTTTAAGCCAACATTTGTTTTTAGTATTTCTAATGGTTCTGTGGTAATTTGTTTTATGATTTTGGGGAGCGTGGCTGCGTTTGTGTTTATATGGGGGAAGATGGCCATGGCTGTGTTGTCATCCAATGTGGTGTTTATAAATGGAAACAAAATACTGTTGAATGCTTTTGTTTAAGAACAAAACTAGGGGGCCTGCCCCTTAGCTCAGTTCTTTAAGTGGCTGCTTCAACAAAGCAGTCAGGC
>NDGN011439221.1:0-14371 GCA_002564285.1 Tympanoctomys barrerae
TACTTTTTTACTGGATGGTTAAGACCAAGATAAAGCAAAACCTATATAACAAGAAATGTAACCAGCTATCCACCACTAACTTTTAAAGCATTCTCACATTATGAAGAAGAATCTAGGAAAAAGAATTCTAGTGTAGGACCAAAAAAATTGAAGAAAAAAATTTCTAAGATTCAAGTATATCAAATATTGCTGACTAACCCAATAGGATGAGGACTGCAGATTTATCATTGGATTTAGCAAGATTATATTCATTAGTATCATTGCAAAGGTCGTTCTTAGTGGAGTAATAGTTTTCAAAGATATGGAATAGACCCATGAGCGATTTTTTCTCAAGGAATTAAAGGCCAAGAATGTAGTGACTTTTTAAAGTAATTTTAATATAAATAAGACAAAAGGCCAGAATTGGAGGGAAAATGGGATCTAGATAGAGTTCATATTTTTAAATGGGAGAATTAACATATATAAGAGAACAACTGATTCAGACAAGAGAGAGGATAATTATTAGATGATGCTGAAGAGACAAAGAGATGTGGGATATGTCAGGAAAGAAGAGCCCAGCTTTAGCTGGGAATGTTGACAAATGCATTCATGTAAGAAATGAGAACTCCTAGGTCTTCCTTCCTCTTTCACTTTCTTTACACAGATGTGGATCAGTGGGGATTTTAGACCTTTTGAACTGCTAAAACAAAATATCTGACATGGGTAATTTATAAACAATAGAAATGTATAGCTCACAGTTCTTTAGGCTGAGAAGTCCAAGCTAAATTTCCTAGCATGCTCAATTCTCTCTGTGGAAGGCACTTTCCTCATCAACAACATCTTCTATGCATCTCCCAGGGGAGAAGGGAGAACAAGCTCTCTCAAGTCTTTTTTTATGAGGACACAAATTCCATTCATGAAGAGAAATGCTTCATGTGCTAATCACCTCTCTGAGACCTCATCCCTTGGCACTACCTCATTAGAAATCAGATTCCAAAGTATGAATATGGGGGGACACTTGAATGTTCAAACCATAATTTTGAGTAAAACTGGTAAAACAAGTGTGAAATCCTCACCCTTTTGTTATTTGCTCCTGTGTTCTGCTGTTGTATACTTTCCCTGTGAAAGCAGAAGATTATTGGTCAAGAATAAAGATGAGGGGCCAGACACATAGCTCAGTGGCTCAAGTGCCTGCCTGGAAAGCCCAAGGTTCTGAGTTCAATTCCCAGTTCCATAAAACAAACAAAAAAAAAAAAAACAGTAAAGATGAGGCTGTTGCTACATTTTGAAAGTCTTTCATCTTTAAAATAGTTTTAAATTCACAGCTAAATTGAGAGAAATGTAGAGATCTAACATATACACTTTACTTTCACGTGTGCACAAGTACTCTTTTATGAATATCCCACACAAGACTAGTACCTTTCTTTCAGTCTGTGCACCTGCAATGAGAGGCTGTCATTACTCAAGCTCTGGAGTTTACACTAGGCTTCACTTCCTTGCTTCCTGTTAATTTTGACAAGTGTATAAAAACATGATTCTATCATTATTATATCATAAGAGTAATTTCTCTGAGTAAAAATCTGAGTTTCCTATCCACCTTCATTCCTCCAACAATAAGGCCTGGCAGACATTACACTTTTGAGTGTGACTTTGTCTATTGCATATTATCCTGTACAGAAGCACCTTAGTTCTTGAACTCGATTCACTCTAAATTCATATTCAAACTCCAAAAGGTTTGAGAGGTGGACACATTTTTCCCATAAGAAATAATTTTTAAAAAGCAAATAATTTGTTCTGATGACCCAAAATTACACTTGTAAATTCATTTTTCCAGGACTTTAACAAATTTCACAATTTATTTATTTATTTATTTCTTCTTTTTTTGGTTTTAATCATTTATCTATTTATTTATTTGTTTGTTTGTTTATTTATTTATTTGGTCCAGGGTCTCGCTATACACCTCACAGCTCAGATGCAGACTCATAGTGATCCTCCAGTCTCAGCCTCTCCAGCGCTGGGATTAGAGGTGCACACCACCACTTCCTGTTTCCGTGGTCAGGGTCGGGGCTGGGACCATATGTGATACTGGGTATCGAACCTAGGCCTTTGTACTTGCCAGGCAGGTACTTAGACCGCCCATCTATCTCCCCAGCCCCACTATGATTTCTTTAGCTCTATATGCTACTCAGGTTTCCTCTTAGCATTACTGCTAATGTCACATTCTTTGGAGCTATGATTACCATCTTTTATGCAAATAAAGCACAATAATGGATGTTTAATGCGCTAATGCCAGTTCTACATGTTGTCTGGGCAAAAGCTGCTTTTAACCTAAGCAGTGCCCCTTTGTGTCCGCAATGAGATGTGACAAGGGACTCTATGAACATACTAAGCTTTGTTTTTTTGTTTGTTTGTTTGTTTTTGTTTGTTTGTTTTTTGTTTTTGTTTCTGCTTCTGTTTTCAGACTTAGCCCTTTGAGTGGTGGAAAGTTCAAGCTTAGAACCTTTGGATAACCCAGGTATCACAGTACTACTGTTGCATTCATATACTATGTAGACTTTCAGGTTGGATTATTTTACTTATAAAATTCATTTCAGTGTTCTATATACCTTCGCATATCTTTACAGCTCATTTCCCTTTAGGGTCAAATACTTCATTGTCTGAACATGTATGGTTTATTCACTTACCTACTGAATGACATCTCAGTTGTCTCCAGTACTCAGCAATTATTAATAAAGCTGCTATTGACAGCTGTGTACATGATTTTTATGTGGACATAAATTTTTAACTCCTTCATTCATATACCAAGGACTATAACTGGTGCCTGTATGGGAAAAATATGTACAGTATACTTTTAAAAGAAATCATTAAACTGTCCTATAGAGTATCTATAATTTCATATTCCCAGATGATTGTGAATTCCTATGGTCCACATCCTTGAGAGCATCTAGTGGTGTCAATGTTCTGGATTTTGGTGATTCTAATAATATATAGTATTATTTAATTTTCTTTCTCATTTGCATATTCTAGATGATATATGATCTCAAACATCTTTTCATGTGCTTATTTGCCATCCATATATCTTTCATGGGATGTTTTTGAGGGTCTTTGGCTCATTTTAAAGTCTGGTTAGTTGTTTTCTTATTCAGTTTTAGGAATTCTTTGCATATTGTCAATGAATCCACTGTATGATACAATATTGGCAAATATTTTATCCCCATCTATGACTTACCTTCTCAATCATTCTCTTATATTTCATGGAGAAAAAATTTAAATCTTAATAGAAATTCAACTTATCAAATCTTACATGAACTGATGTAGTTAAAGTCATCAACAAATCCAAAGTCAACTTGTCTCCTGATTGATCATCTAAGTATTTGCAGTTTTGGTTTTTCTACTGTATTTTGCATTTTCTATTAAAATTTATATACAGGCAAAATAACTATTTTATAAAAAAATGTTGAATAGATGTTCCTCAGCCTAGTCCTTGTGGGTATGCAGGCAAGCATTATGATACCCCTAAAACAAATTATATGGATAAAGCTCTACCTCTAAGAAAATTTTATTTATTCATTAACTTCATAAATATTGAATGACTTGCTGAATGTAAAAGCTCCTTTGATTTTTCTTTCTGTATTTAGGAGAGGGTCTACGGTGTCTATAGGGTCTCACTCTCTTTTGATATTTTAGAAAGAAGTATAAAGATTTAGATATAGAGGAGACCAGAGAAGCAATTCCTTGGAGACTCATGAAGAAAAGAAGAAAAAAATTAAAATCTTTCTAGCAAAAATAAAGAAAATCAAACAAAATTAAGTTTTCTACTACTATGAGCAGATAGGGTTTAGTATTTATTCTTCATTTATGACTTTTTTATTTGTATTATTCATTGTTAATTTTGAACTAGGAAGTCTTCACCCTTTGTGTCTCATAGACAGAACAGATAAGACCACCTGCAAGGTCACACCCAGGATAGTGGGAAGAACATTCCATTGAATGAGATCAGAAATAGGTTCAAGTTGTATTTCCTAGATTGCTACATCTTTATGTGATATATTTCATCACTTAAGTCTTAAATTCTCATCTGATCAACAGATATATTAATATCGAGTTTGTTAATTGTCACGAGGCTCAAATAAGATGCCAAGCAGAAAATTGCCAAGAACTTTCTTGTATCATTTTAAACTTGTTTTTACCTTAAAATTAGTATTTGTTTTCATTTACTTTATATTAGGGGATTATGTTCTCCATAATTTTCTTTGCTATGATTGTGTTTTTGCAAAATGGAAATACAAGAAATGTAGACATTAAATAATTTTAGTATTTCTTAAAACATGTTATTGAGGTGTCAACTTGTTCCTGATAAATTATGAGAAAGACAGATGTTTCTCTCCTCTCCTAAAACAAGTACACAGGCAGTCTTAATGATGCACTAAGACCTTGGAAATCATACTTCCACCAAGTGTAAGTTCTCATGTGGCAATTGTTGACTTAGTTTATCTACCAGTCTGAACAATAGATCCAGTCATTAGGGCCAACCAATTTTAAAAGAAATTTTTTAACTTTTAAATCCCTACTTAGATGATCTGTGAAAAATGCCTTCTACACTCTCAGGAAATAAAATGCAGAAATCTTCCCATTCATGAGACAATAGCTTTGACTGAATGCTATAAAATGAAATCTGCTCTTTCAGTTTTTCTTTGAAAAGAAAAATTGCATAAATAATACATTTGAGCCTTGCAATACCAAACAAGCACAATAGCTACTTTACAGCTTTCATCAAAATGAAGGCCATCTTTCTCATTTTATTATGGAACCATTACTACAATATCATCAACTCTGATTGGAGCTAAGGCTCCAGATAGAAGACATCCTGCCAGATGTCAGAGGAGCTGCTAGTACCACTGGGACACAGAATGGCATCCACCCAATGACTGTGAGCTGATCAAATCTGAAAAAGGTTATAAATAACTCCAAAACTTTTTAAATTGGGGGGTATGGCCTCTTAGGAAAATTCTTTTAAGAGTCACTTTCATCATTTTCCCCTAATGCACCTGGGAATCTCTTAAACAAGAAATGAATAGCAGAAACCCTTATATCTACGTTCCTTAATTTGTTTTTGGAATGTATTTGGATAGACTGTTATTCCAACTAGCCTTTTTGCCAAGCTGTGTCACCAATAGTTTTTCCTTTATCAGATAATATTTGATTAAGTATATTTTTCTACCTATTTTCAGTTCAGACAAAAAAGTGATTGCTTGGGAGTGGAATCGAAATAGTAGCAAAATTACACTTTTTAAATATTTGTGGTTCTGCATTACCCTTCCTATTGTGATCTTTGTCCCAGGACAACAGATAATTGAGAGCTGGCTGTAAATAACATATTAAAGTTTATTTCAGTCCAAGAGAAGGACAAAGTTAAATATTAGGTTTACCTTTTAGGTAATAAGCACAAATTACAGATAGCTACGAAATAAAGGCTTAAAGGGCTTGACTTACTTCAGATAAATATAGTGCTGTAGACAGAACTTAAAGAAAATTCAAAGAAACCTGTGAAAAATAGCCTATATTATGTGGTCTTTGCACAACATGATTTAATTTCCCATAAAAAGGGAATTAAACAAAGAAGTATAACCTGTAATTTCTTGGCATTGTTATTGATGTGTCTCTTTCATGAACATGATTTTTAAAGACATATATAATTAAGTCTTTGTTTTGGGACATGAAAATAGTAAAGGGTGTGTGCTAACATATTCCAAGTCAGTGAGAAGTCAGTCACAAATTGTCAACCTACTTGACAAAATATGTCAGTTTATTATGTATTTGGAGGCTATACTATGATAGAATATGGTATATACTGTACAGAGAAAGATTTGGACTCTAGACTGTCACTTCCTATCTGTGTGATCCTGTTTGCATCAGTTAATCTGTCAGTGCTTCTGTTTTTCTCCTATAAAGTGGGAATGATTATAGCTCCCATTAATACATGTAAGACTGAAAGGAATCCATGATGTAACAAATACTTGAAAAAAATGTTAGTTACTTTTGCAAAGTAAGAGAATGAAAAATGCTAGAAGAAAAAGAAGTTAAAGTAAGACATTAAAAATGAGGTTGTTTGCTGCCCTCCCCATTGGGGCACAATGAGATGGGCAGTGACTGAGACTGGGCATGGTGGTGCGCCTGTAATCCTAGCACTTTGGAGTCTGAAAACAGGAGAATTACTACGAATTCAATCTGTGTATTGAGACCCTATAGGCCCTGTACGAAACACATTTTTAAAAAAGAAGTTAAAAATAGTTATTATTTCATAGTTGTCAGCAGTATAGCTTGATGAGATTCAAAAGTATCCTACTTAGTTACAAATAATGACTACTAAGATTGACTGAGACCTGAAAAATTTAAAATATAGTCAACATTCAATATTTGCATTTGCTTTTTTAACAAGGAAATTAAAACATTGGCAAATGCAGTTTAATTTAATTTTTAATTCTTATCCCTTTGAAAACTACACATAAAATATTCATTCATTTTCCATTTCAGTTTGGTAATGTATTGCTTGGCAATTAAGAATTTGATGTTCTAAGAGATAAATGTATTTAGGTTAAATGTTAGTACTTTGTATAAAGCCTGCTTTGCAGGAATTGTGTTAACAAATCTTGCACTTTGGAAAGAGATGAAGCAATCTTCTAATTTTTTAGAGCTTTAGAAATGTCGATGTGCCCCCTACCCTCCTCAATAAAATTGCTGACATTAAGAAGTCTGCCTTAATTTTATTGTTCAAACACAGAATACTTAGCACTTAAACAGTTCAAAGCCTACCCTTTATTCATTGTATTAATGTCATTGATTTGATCTTGACAATGCTAAGCCTTCCCAAAATTGGCCTTTGTTGTTGTGATATATTGGTAATTAAAAACCAATGGTGGATTGAGCATTATCCAATTTTGGTATCTGCCCTGACAAGTTTTCTCACTTTCAGTTTATCTTGCTTACCTAGTCCTTCCCAAAATAATCACCTTTTTATATAAAGACAAATTCACACACATATGCATGTAAAGTAATATGCAATTGCAAGCGCATAATAGCATAAAACTAATATTTGTAATGAGACATTGCTTTAATTTATAAAATTAATGCTACCTATATGGTAATTGAAATGTCAATTTGTTTTCTGTTAAGTTTTTTCATTCTTGTTTTATTTATTGTAATTGGTATTATACATGTTTAAATGATAGATATTTTAATCACCAAAATACTAGCATGAATAATTGGTAAGATATCAGAGCAAATGCTGAAAAACATGGCTTTTTAAAGACATTTATCATTTCTAAGAAGGAAATGGCTGGTATGTTAAAAGACTAAGTGGTGTTTTTAAATATTTCTTTTATGGTTTAAGAAGAGCAATAAAAGAGTTCACTTCTTGGGCATGATTCTGCCCATTATGAACTTTGACTTTTTGCTAACATTAAATCAACTTACTAGGATCGTACTGGTTACCCCATCCTAAGCAGTAATAGTGATTGAAAACTTCATTTTATTCATTAATTTTAAGTGAGATGATACGTATAATAGAATAGCACACCCAGTTACATAAGAAAACCCATAGCACCAGGGTTTGGCTTTGAGAAAAAACAAGAAAGGTCAAAAAAAAAAAATCAAAGGATGGATTTTTTTTTTCTTTTGGGTAACAAAATTTAAGAAACCTGAAATGGGATTCCAAAGTTAATCTGACTAAAATTATTATAACTTCTTGTTTAAATATCCCATAGTATTTTTTTTACCTGAATATAATTTACAAATAAGATTACTTCTTCAAGAAAGGTTATTTGATCTATAAATAGAATTTATTTTCTCCAATATAGGAATTATTCTATGGGACTATAAAATGTAGATTAAATGAAATGAAAATAAATATATACACAGTCATTGTATTATAAATTAATAATATTAATATTCAAATGTAGTTGATGAACATGAAGATGTTTACATATTTGAATATAAATTACAGTCTTTTGGAATTTTAGCTATTGGGGTTTAGCTAACATCATCCATGCGAATGCTGTGCATTATGTTAATGTGCAAATTTTCTGTCATCTTTTATACAAAAACCTCACTTTCAACTTACATTCGCACTCAGATTAATTGAATTATTTCATGACAATCCATACTTAGGCAGTATCTTAGCTACTTTGTCTTTGTTGCTGGGACAAAATACCCAACCCCATGGGCTAAAGAATGAAACGCTGATTTTATCTGAGTGTGTAGAGATTTCCACTCATAGGTAGCTGTCGCCAAGGCAAGGTGGCACAGCAGAGGAGTATGGCGCTGAAGAGACAGTCCATGGTGTGGTAGGCAGGAGGCAGTGAGCTTCCTGTCTTCTTTCTTTTTTGGTTCCCCGCAGACTACAAGCCTCTTGGTTGGTGCCACTCTCTCTCACCCAGAGTGGGTCTTTGCTCTTCAGTAAGTCCATAACCCATACCCAGAACTAGGCTAAATCAGTAAAATGAACCCAGTGTCACACACTCATGCATGAATCAAACCCAGAAGCCCCATCCAGGAGTGCATGAGACTCTGGGAGGACAACTAGCTATAACTTGTAGCATCCTCATCATATTTGAAAACTTTCTGTAATACAGAATCCTAAGGAAGTGACTTTAACATTTAGGAAATATTCCAAATATTCAGAGATTTGAAATAATACAAAATGGGAACTTAACTGACCAATAAATGGCTAAGAAAAGAGTTAGGTGGGATTATGTCCTATGTGTTTGAAGTAGTGTTTAATGTTTACAAAAAGGCGAAGCTTTTGTTGGCCCACAATTCTAAAGAAAATGCTAGGATTTCAGCGTGCACATAAGCAAGAATGAGATGGAATCAGGACTATGGGAGAGGAAGCAGAGGTAATATAGCTGCTTTCTTTTTGCAGGAAAACGATACCTGACACCCACAAGGTAAAGATGGACAGGTTTATTTTCTCTCACCATTAATAGAGATTTCAGTTTGCAAAGTAATACTAAAAATCACAACGCTAAAAAGTTAATGGTGTCTATCTTTGGCATCAGAAGCACAAGGAAATTTCTCTCTCTCTCTCTCTCTCTCTCTCTCTCTCTTTCTTATTCTTCATGTTTACTGTAAATACACCTTGCTTTCCTAATTGAGTTTCTATGTTCCATGTACAATTTATTTCTATAAAAAAATCCATTAGTTTAGGTGACTAAACTAATATAATATTTAAAATCAATTATTAAAAACAATTATTTACTCCGATTTCATACATTTGATTTAAACAACTCAATGAGATACATTGTTATTGCCCTTTGTTAACAGAAAATTAAGGGATGAAGAAGTTAACTAAGTTGTTACCACTCACATAGTGGGTAGGTTATAAAGCTGGAGAAAGTTAATATATATGGCTTTATTCTGAAGTATCCTATTATTATCACATTGCATAGTAAAAATATATATTTTTAAATATAAGTATGACAAACTATAGATACCATTTCAGATAACTTGATGTCTACCACTGAAAAGAGCTTTTTGAAACATTACTGAGACAAAATTATTTAAATCATAATGGTCACCTTAAGATAAAGCAATGGTAATATATCACTTTCAAATGATGATATTGTCATAGTTTCTTTTCTCTCATTGCTGAGACAAATACCTGACAACCAAAATGAAGGAAAGAAAGGTTTAGTTAGCTCATAGTCAGTGTTGGTTGCAGTCCATACTCGGCTGGCTCCAAGGCAGAGTGGCACATGGCAGATTGCAGCGGTTCACAGAGACAGCAAAGAGCAAGAACAAAAGAGAAAAACAGCAGCCCAGGCGGCTAGCTGGCCTCTCTCCCCTCCTTACACTGTAATGCAGAGTGTCTGTCCCAGGGCACTCACACCCATAATTCCAGCATTGGACCAAGAATCAGTCACAAACTCCAGAAGGCACCCGTAGATTGCATGAGGCTTTGGGATGACAACTAGACACAAACCATAACAGACACCACTTTTATTACCTCAGGAAGAGCCACTGTATACTAAGTCATTAAAAGGAACAGGAGAGGCATAGTGTAACAAAATATATACAATGTCTATATGGTGAAAACAGCAAAACTCTGATGTAAGAAGTCAGAGAGTTATGGAGATGGAGAAATATACCTCATTCATCAACAGAAAGTCTCAGTATTATCAAGATGTCAGTTTTTCCTGACTGGATCTACAGAGCCAACAAGTTCCAATAAAAATCTTGACAAACTGTTTTGTAGACACTGGCAAGCTGATTGTACAGTTTATGTGGAAAAGCAGATGGCAAAGAAAAGCAAGCACAATACTGAAGAAAAATAAAAACAAAGTGGAGGTACTGATACAAGATGTACTGACACAATGTGTTTTAAATCTTGCTATCAAGTTATAGTGCTTAAGAGCCAGTCAAATAGCTCAGCAGATTAAAGCACCTGCTTAGGCAGATGTAGGTGCCAGGGCTTCAGTCCCTGGCCTGCTGTGCTGACCCCACTCCTGGGGTACTCTGCGAAGGTGATTGAGACTGAATGTTGTGGTTCACACCTGTAATCTCAGCTTATGGGAGGCTGAATACAGGCAGATCACTAAGAGTCCAATCTGTGTAGTGAGACACTGTAAATCCCTGTAGACCCTGTATAAATATATATTTTTTAAAAAAGATTGTGGAGTTGGTAAAGAAGAGACAACAGTTTAGTGAAACAGAACAGAAAAGTCAGAGGTTAATCCACATAAACATAAAAAGGCTTTCTTCCAGAAAGAATCAAAGATAATATAATGAAGAAAACACAAAATTTTCCAAAAATGGTGCTAGAACAACTGAACAAGCTCTGAAGAAAGAAACAAAAGCAAAACAATACTAAGCACAGGTCTTATATGCTTTGCAACAACTAAAATGGATCCTAAATTTTAATGAAAAGCACATTTATTTTCTATGATTTTTAACAAAACATAGAAGTAAGTCTAGATGACTTTGGGTATTGACTAGTTAAAACACTAAAGACATAATTTATAAAAGAAAAACTGATTAAATGAACTTCATTAAAATTAAACCTCTTCACTCTGGGAAGGACACTTTCAATAAACTTAGAATATAAACCAAAGTCTAGAAGAAATGATTTGCAAAAAACGTAACTATTATAAGACTCTCACCAAAAATATAGCAAGAACTCTTAAAATTTAATAAAAATTGAACACCTTTTATAGTTCATAGCTAAATGTGCCCCCAAAGCCTACAGGGTCATAGGCAGGACATTGACCTGACTAAACTATAAGGCTTAGAGCTGATTTGCTGTTAGGAGATGGGCTTGGTAGGAAGCCCTGTTTCATTTGGGGGCCTGACTCGGAAAGATCCTACCTCCATTTCTGCTTTGGGCTGCCCTTGCTTCTTTTCAGCCACTCTGTGATCAGCCTGCCTCCACACCAGGGTGACCATCATGCCGACTTATAAAAGTGAGCCTTCCTCTTGGAAGGGACAAATTATCAGCAGATTAAAGCACCTGCAAGCAGGCATAGGGGGTGGGGGTTCGATCCCTGAGCCTGCTGTGCTGGCTCTGCCCCTTGGTATCGCTGAGATGGCAATTGGGCCTGGGCATAGTGGCACATGCCTTAATCCCAGCTTTTGGGAGGCTGTAAACAGGAGAATCACTATGAGTCTGGTCTAGTAGTGAGATCCTGAACACCCTGTAGACCTTTCCCTTAAAAATGCAAATAAATAAATAAATATATGAATAAAAATAAAAATAAAAATAAACTCTCTTGTCTTAAGTTACCAATGTCAGGCATTTTTTTCCCACAACAAGAGAAGTAACTAAGACAACACCCAAATAAACAATGAGGAAAACATCCCATAATAGTGTTTCCTGGTTTAAACCCAGGTGAGTTGAAAACGTGTGCATATAGAAACATGTATGCGGATGATACTTATAGCAATTTTAATCATCCTTTGGCAGGCGAGTGAAAAAAAAAATAACACATATCCAAACAATGGAATATCATTAAGCACTGAAAAGAAATGTGGTATGTCATGAAAGGTCATGAGGGAAGCTTAAATATATATTATTAATTTAAAAGAGGCTAATCTGAAAGGTCTACAAACTATAATTCTGGTGCAGACCAGAAATTATATAAAGAGTGGGGACAGTAATAAGATTAGCAGTTGCCAAGAAACAGAGGCAGGAAAGGTAGGTATGTAAATGCACAGAATTTTTAGGGTAGCAAAGTTACCCTTTATGACACTATAGTGATTGGATATAATTTGTCTAATCCCATAGAATAGATTTGCCACCAGCAGTGAACCCTAATCTAAAATGTGTATTTGGAGTGCGAATGAGCCATCAATGTAGGTACCTGGATCGTGGGAAATGTACTCATCCAACATAGTAAGTTGACAGTGAGGGAGTTTATGCAAATGGAGAATGAGAGAATTAGGTGTCCTCTGTACTTTCTGCCTGATTTTGTTGCATCTGTAAAATAAAACATACATTTTTAACTTGGCAAGGAAATATACTAGCATTCTCTCGCATTTATCTCAATTCCCTTGACAATCTCTAGGAGAAAATATCCTTTCCCCATATTATAGATTATTAAGATGCACAAGTTTTCTATAGCCAAGGTCATTAGGCTACAGAATATGTGTTTGCAATTATTGCCAATTCAAAATGTTTTGAGGACTTTCCTTCAAAGTCTATAGTAGAATCTTTCTCACGTATCCCCAACAAAAGTAAAATATTCTTGAAGGGAAGTAGCATTTTATTTTGAATTATGAATTGCTGTTTGGAGAAAACATATAGTTAGAAAGTTAGGTAATAAAACTGGTAATGCAATTCAGGGGAGGGGGAGATGTTAAAGGGAAATCTCCAGCTTAGTTTCTTCCAGCCTAATCTGAACCCTGTGTATTTTGGGTTCAACCCGTGCAAGTGTTGGAAGGTTACTCCACATGCAATTCTATGTATTGGGTTGGTTTCAAAAGCTGTGTTTAAATTCTCTTTCAGTTCCAAATGAGAAAAACATGGATTGTAGTTCACGTGCAAGGGCACATGGTCTCCTTTTGGTCCTCACGATCCCTTGGTTTCTCTCAGGCCAGATGTCTGATATCATTTTCATATTTATTTATTCATTATCTTTTTGAGACAGAGTTTCTCTATGCAGTTTTGGCTGACCTTGAACTCATTTTGCACCTAGGCTCGCCTCAAACTCTGCAATCCTCCTGACTCCACCTCCTGAGTGCTGGGGTGATGGGTGTGCACCATCATGCCTTCTCTGCTATTCTTTTTCACAGCAGTTGTGCACTTGTTTATTCTCTAGTGGAAATGATGACCTCTTTGACAAAAAATAAAAATATGTATTTTTGTGGAACTGTTGAATAGCTAAACATATAATAGGACAATGTACCATGTAAAATCAAAATAATACCACTTCATTTACTGATACGGCAAAATTTAGAATTCTCACTCATACATAAGAAAATATATGGCACAGTTTAACAAATTGAGGAAGACTGATATTTAAACAGAACTTATTCTGAAATGCATACCAATATACTATAGTTAAATATAAATGTCTTTACCTGAAAAAAAAAAAAGAATGAAAAACATCAAAGCCTTTTACAGCCGAAAGCCTGCTGTCCCTGTGGACAGCAGCAGAAATTTTGAGTCCGAAACACAAAAAAGAGTTGCAAATAGAAGTACAGCTCAGAGTTTGGAAGATCCACTTAAGAACTTACCGGATAAATTATTTTAGAAATCAAAGTACTTCTGTGCTTTCTACTGCAGCTCACAAAGGTGCATATATAAATAATAATACCTAATAAGTTGTGATGTTCATGCTGCAAGTGAGAATTCTCTTTTGACCAAAGTATTTTAGGCATATGTCACGACAGGAACAACTTCAGGACATCTTATCTGAGAAAAATTTTAAAGAGTTAAATGTAATAGTTTCATTGGTGGCCATAAAGAAGAATATTGCCTCCACAACAGTATGAAAAGTGGTGCAGCAGCGTTTCACCCCATAGACTACACCTGTTTCTTAACATTTGTAATGTGTGGTAGGTAGCTAACTGGTGATCAACTTCTTACATGCAGCTGAATTAAAATAGCATGGTGCTGGGTGCAGGAGGCCCTCCTGAGGGTTGTTGCCAGAAGCATAGAGGCAGAATAGGAGAAGCTGCTGGAACACTGCTAGGGATGCTCTTAGGAGAAGCTGTGGGAGCTGTTGGAAGCTGTTCTTTCTCTTTGGCTGTTCTGCTGAAGGACCTTGTCATACTGGCTCTCTTGGTTACTCTTCTCTCATTGCTGGGGCAAATGGCAGCACCCAAAATGCAGGAAGGAAAGGTTTATTTTGCTCACATTTACTGGAGGTTTCAGTCCACACTCAGCTGGCTCCAAGGT
>NDGN011439223.1:0-13610 GCA_002564285.1 Tympanoctomys barrerae
TCCCTCTAAGCAAGGACCAGGTGGCTGTCTGAGCCAGGCTCTTCGTGGGCCAGCAAGGTCCCGTGGGGAAGTGGCCTCAATGCAGTTGCTGTGTCTTAAGCCAAAATCCCTCGCTCCGACTGGGCTCTGCAGAGGGAGAAATGCAACTCAGGCCTGCACAGATGCCAGGAGGGCAGAGGAGTAGGAACCACATGGCGTGAAAAGACTGCAGCAACAGCCCCCAGGGTTCCTGCCCAGGATGTGCCTGTGGAGCTGATGGCAAGGGCCACTTTCCCATCACTGGGACAAATACCCACACCCCTCACTCGGCAGAGGAGAGGTTTTATTGGATCCTGGTGTCTGGTGGGTTCAGTCCATGGTCGCTGGCTCCAGCACAGCAAGGACTAGGACGAAGAGGCTGGTGGAGGAAGGTTGCTCACGGCATGGTGGCCAGGAAGCAAGTGGAGGAAGGAGCTGGTGGCAGAACGCGCCCTTCCCAGCCACCGTCCCTCCCAACCAGGCCCCACCTCCAGGCGGAGTTTTGGGGATCATTTTAGACCTAGATCATCCTGCTGTTCCACTTACGCTCTGAACAAAGAAACCCTTGAGTCGTCTGGGCCCAAGGTGTCCACCTGCTACCACCATCTTTGCACCTGTCCAAGAGCTGAGACGGCACCTGGGAGCACCTCACTTCCCTACTCTGAAGACAGTGTCCACTGCTACCACCACCCTCCCCCTACACCCAGCCTCAGCATTTAGGAGGAGTAGAAAGACGACGGAAAATGGGCATGGTCATCACACGCAGACCGGAAGGAGTGTGGGGAGTCCTGCCTCAGTGACACAGGCTGCTTCATTCATCTCTGGGGGCTCTCCCTCCTCACAGATAAATGCCACACAGAACCTTGTGCTTGAAGAGAGGTGAGAGCCAGCAGCTCCAGGCCAGGCTGGAAGCTGAGGAGGTGGCATCTCTTTTCCTCCCCGGGGATGGCTGGGCACCTTGTGGAATGGAAGCCACGCCCTCACTTCGCAGAGGCAAGAAGAGCAGACCGAGGAAGAGGAGACCAGCAGGGACGATCCTGACCTGGCTGCCGGACCCCACTTGCAGTAGACCTGGAGCCGAATGTGCTTGGGGCCACAGGTGCAGCAGGCCTTGCAGAGCCCCGGACACAGACCTGCCTCCACCTGCTCCACTGAGGCGCACAGGTGCTTCCGCTCCGTGCTCCTCCAAGGTCCATAAACGTGGGACTGCAGACACAGTCAGCTGCCGGCCTCACCCAACACCCAAGCAAAGCTCACCAACCCAGTCTGACCTAAGCAAGAGAGAACGCTGGGCAACAGGCCCAAACTGCCCCTGGCGCAGGGCCCGGGGTCTCTGTGTTCCTTCACTCCGCTCCCTCTCCCTCTCTTACCCCAGCTTCTCACTTCTCCCTCTGCCCCTTCCCTTCTCCCTTTTGCTCTCCTCCCCTCCATCTACCTCATTCCTGGCAGACTGTCCCTCCTGGTGACAGAAAGGCTGCCAGCAACACCAGGCTTCCAGCGTCAGTCCTCCAGGAGAGAAGCTGCTTGCTGTCAGCACTTCCTGTAGCACTGAGCTGAATCGGCCCGTCCTCACTGGCACAGATCAGCCCAGGGCTCCCTATTGGCTTTGGCATCCCCAGCTCAGGAGGGAGGCGGATACCAGCCAGAGCGTGCAGCCATCTCAGGGGGAAGGCTGGCCCAGGACAGGGATTTCACCGTCCTGGGTAAAACGGGTAGGCAAACACCAGTGTCCTGCACATCACGATCGATCTTCAGTTCTAAATTCTTAGGAAAATGTCAGGTTATTGGAGAGATCATTTATTTAAAGAAAGCGAAAATACACTATTTAATTTTAAATGTAATCCTTACAAGAATTAAATAAGAATCAAAAGGCCAAATTCCAGAGGTGTTGGTAATCGTGCTATTTAAATAGTAAAACCGTGGCTCCAACAGGGCCGGCCGGTTGGCTGAGCTGGTTGCGGGGTCTCCTCCCGCTGCGTCTCGGCCTTCTTTCCAGGACGAGCTCTGCCAAAAGCAGCTGTAGGTGGCGCTGCGGGGAAGCAGAGGGAAGGCGTGAGCAAGCCCCAGCTACGTGGAGCCCAGGCTTGCCCTCAGGATTCTCTCCTTGATGCCGCAGTGGAGGAAGGAGAGGAAGGTTTGACTTGTAGGGATAGCCGCCGGGCGGCAGTTGTGCATAGGAGTGTGCATGGGCTTGTGTGGTTAAGCAACTAAAACGAAAAAGGAAGGACCCAGGGAATGACTGCCAGGCCACAACCTGGCCTTCCGTGCAAGCTTGCTGGGACGCTGAAAGGCTCCCGGGCGCTGTTCTCAGCCCCCCGAGGGACAGGCTGGCTCCAGCACCCAGGGGCTTCATGTGAGGCAGCAGGCAGGGGCAAGAGTGGAGAACAAAATCATCAAGCATCTCTGGTGTGCGTATGGTTTGAGCCTGTCTTTCAAGGGTTGGTGTGTTAGAATTTGCCCCCAACCCCAGTGAGGTATTAACTTTGTGGAGGGGCCTTAGGGAGGCAATTGGGGTTCAGTCAAACCATAGGATTGGCGCTTTGGGTTGAATCTCGGTGACTTCATAAGAAGAGAGACCAGACAGAAACACACACACACAGATGTGCACACGCGCACGCCCACACATGCACGCACGCACGCACGCACGCTCCCTGTCTCTCTCCATGGCACACACTCCTCTGCCGCAGGACTCTGGCACCAAGAAGGCTCTCAACAGTGCCTCTACCTTGCCTTCCTAAACCATGAGCCCAAGTGATCCCCTCGTCATTAAAACTACCCAGTGTGTGAAACCGGGTTGGTGACAAGAGAAAACAAGAGACATTCTCAAGGGTGAGTGGAGGACACTGTGGCCCATAACCTGGCTGGATGATGCTGCCCTTAAACTTCGCGACCTTCCTAAAACCTCAGAATGTGACCCTGTTTGGGAAGACGGTGACTGCGAGTGTAATCGGTTAAGATGAAGCTGTCATTGGAGCAAGTCCCCCAGGTTCATGCGTTGGAAACTTACTCTTCAAATCCACATATCGATGGTGTCTGTAGAGGGGACCTTTGGAGGGGTGCCTGGGTGCAGGTGGGGGTCACAAATATGGTGTCCCTTTGATAGAATCAAAGCAAAAAGAAAGACCCAAGTACGCATGCCCACTTTCTCTCTCCATGAGCTGCCCTGTGCTGTGGCATTGCATGACAGAAAGGCCCTCCCCAGTGTGGGCACACTGAGATTGGATTTAACCTAGTTTAGAAACTCTCTTGTGGTTCAGATCTAAAACCCTTCCCCCAGTCCCATGTGTACAGAAGGCGGTTGGATCGCTGGGTCCGTGGATTCATCCACAGAGCAGTCCACAGCAGAATCGGGGGTTGAGAGGCAGGGCCTGGCTAGAGGAAGTAGAGCACCAGGAGCGTGAAGTAGAAGCGGGTGTCTTTGTGGCCTAGTCCTCCCTGTCCCTGCCTGGATGCAATGGAGATCTGTCTTCCTCCTCCTCTGTGCCCTTCTGCCATGCTCCTTTGGAACCAGCTAACTGGATTGAATTAAAAAAAAAAAAACTGTTAGCCAGAATAAACTTCTTCTCCTTCAAGGTGTAAATGTCAGGTGTTTTGTCACAGCAACAGAGCAGAAAGTGGTTGACACAGACTTTTGTTACCAGAAGTGGGGTCACTGCTGTAACTGTACCTGACCGTATGGTTCAAAATCTTTTGGAACTAGTTTTCAGGAAGAATTTGAAAAGGTTGAAGATACAGCTAGAGAAGCCTTGGGATGCTGGAACATAAACAGAGTGAGAATGGAGTAATGGGAGACACCGCCACGCTCAGTAGGTTTCTGTTGGGAACAAGTACTCCATTCACAGCTTGACTAGAAGCCATGTGCGGTCCACCCTGGCAGAAAATTTGTCTCCAATTTGACTATGCCCTGAGACTGTGCGAGAGACACAGATCAAAAGCAGTGAACTAATTAACCTGGCGGGGGGAATTTCAAAGCAGATCAATATCTGAGCTATGGCATGGATATTTACGGCCTCTTTTAGTCAGATCTACAGTGAAAATCAAGAGCGTGAAAGCAAAGTTTGCAATTTCTTCAGACAAGAAGCGCCTGCAAAGGGCACAGGAGAGAATGGTTGCTTTAAAAAGTTAACCTTCAATAGAAACCAAGCACTTCACACCAAGATAACAAAGGAATGGCTTAAAGAAACCTCAAGCATCGACACAACCCCAACCTTTTTGTAGGTTCAAAAGTGAAAATCTGTGAAACTTTCATTGGAAGAGAGAGCTTCCGGGTTCCCTACTCAAAAAGGACTACAGAAGAAATTTGCTCCGTGGGGTTTGTGTTGCAGTACTCAGCCATCCAGGCACTCAGAAGTCTCTGCAGCCATGATCCAATGGGGCCTCACTACTTCTGGTGAGAGCAACAAGCAGTGGCATCATCCCACGGACCCTGCCTTTACATGCATACAAAGTACAAAAGGAGTGGGGCCACGAAGGCCTCCACCAAGATTTCAGAGGAAGGCCTGAGAATCCAGGCAGTGCAGCCAAGAGGGCAGCGTGTGACGTTATGAGGGCGACACCCCAGGAAGTTGAAAGAACCGAGAATGTAGAACATCTTGATGAAGAAAACTTCAGGCAGCGGGAGGAGATAACCTAAGAGAGAGGTCACGTGAGCTGCAATCAACAAAGCCATCAGAATGGGGCCCCTCAGGCTTTGGGAGCTCACATCTCATAGTTTCTGGATGCAGAACTACAGGATTTAACATTTACTCTGCTGTACCTTGATCCTGCTTTGATCCACTTCTTTAATACAACCATGAACTAATTAAACTTCTATTGTTTGTGAGTTGCCCAGTCTTGGAATTCCGTGAGAGCCACAGCAAATGGACCGAGATGGATACAGTAGGGTAAGGGTTGTTGTGTTAGGGTAAGACCTTAGTGCAGTATTACCGGTGTCATGAGAAGCAGAGAAAAGACTCAGAGAACNCTGCAGGGAGGCCCCTATAATGAAGCCCTGTGCAGGAATGCCAGCTGCCACCAGGGGCTGGGACTTCACCCACTCTTTGCAGAGTGGACATACTGCTGACACTTTGATTTGAACTTCACGCGTCTATGGCTATGGATAGAAACACTTCTACCTGTGCAAGCCCCTTATTATGTGGTACTCCTAGGACATGAACGCAGGGTGCTGCCTTCACAATGCAGGTAAGGAGGGCTGTTATAGAAGCTCCCAGAACCCATGGATAAGGGACTCACAGCCAGAACCCAGGAAGGGAACTGGCTGGGGAGGGCCTGGCACTGGGCGAGCTGGATGAAGAGGCAGCTAGCTGCAGTGGCGACCCCATCCACGGGCAAGTCCTCGGCCCACAGTCCTGCAGGCTGACCCCTGCAGACCTCAGCTCAATTGCACTTCTTGGGAGCTGTTTCCTCAGCACCCTGTCATTGCACCTGGGGGACCATTCTGCCCTCCTTGGCCTCCATCAGCCCCAGGAGCCACCCACAGGCACATCAATATCATGAAACCTGCCCCTGCAGTTGCAGCGTGGGAGAGTCCCTCCGTGACCTTTGCCTCATGCAGTTACCCATAGGTTTGCTTCCCAGCCCCACACTCAGTGTCATGTCTGCCTCCACACAGCAACATGAGGTGAGCGCCCAGGCTCCAGGTCCCGCTGCCAGCTGGCTCCTTGGGTCCCTGCCACAGGTTCTGTGGTTAGCCACATCCATGGTGCAGCTGTGGTGTGACCCTGGATCACATCACCTCCTTTGTCCTGCCTTGGGAGGCAGCAGTTCCTGGAAGCTGGACATCTGCAGTCCTCGTTGCTTCCCTTTTTTGTACCATCAGCCTTTTGGGTGCCTTGCAGCCAGGTCCTGCGCTGACTCCCGCTGTGTGACAAGGCTGGAGGGGCTTGCTCTCCCCTTGGATGCGAGCTGGTGCTCAATCTCCTCTCACTATCCTAGAGCCTCGGCTGTGCAGCTCCCGGGCTAGGGCTCTGTCTGTCTTACCACCACTCTTTTCACAGTTCAGTGCAGAGATATCAAGAAATAGTTTTTGGAATCCAGGAACTGAGCCTTCAGAAAAGAAGAGAGGACCAAGTGCCACAGAACAGGGGTGGCTGCCCCCAAGTGGCACAGCCAGTGGCTGGCAGTCTGGGCTGGCTTCCCATCTTGGAGCACCAGAGTGCCACACTGTGGCCCTCCTGCCCCGATCATGCTGGGACCCCACGCCCTGCAGCTACGGAAGACAGGTCCCCGTCATAGGGACCACCATTCATTCAGCCAATCTGCGCTGACCCACTTCCCTTGTCACAGTGGCCATAGTGATGGCTTTGGCCCATGGCTGACTCCGTGAACAAAGAGAGACACTCGCTTCCTTACGCCACGCCCTTCCCCTGCACTGGGCCGAGAGCTCGGCACTAGCAGTGCTGGGTAGTCACGGCCAGCAGTGGCATCTGTGACCCTTGATGCAGGTGTCTAAGTGGTGGCTCTGGAGAGCCAAAGGAGACCCAGAGTGTCTGTCTGGGCCAATGTAGCCCCCTATGTGGGGATGGAGGCCTTGGCACGTGAGCTTGGGCTGGCAGCAGCTACTCCACAGACCCATAGACGCATGGGCAGGGCACAACCCTGCAGCTGTAGTTGGCCCGAAGAGAAGTCTTACTCAAGGAGCCCCCCAGTTTCTCATCCGGTAAACACCGCTCGCCCTCTGCACATTCAGGCCAGCTGCGGGACTGGGCTGAGTAGAAGGCAGTGGGAATGGGAAACCAGTCTGTGGCTACCCAGGAGCCACTGCTCCCTGCCTTATGCCTCCCCTCAGGGCTTGAGGGACTAAAGAAAGCGGCCATGAAGGACCAAACCTTAGTTGCTTGGTGTTGATGCAACAGGAAGCTGTGCTTGTGGGCACCAGCGCTGGCTCTTTCTCCCACAGGGGATCGCTGTTCCAGGGGCTGGCTTCTAAGTCCCCTGTGCATGACTGTGGGATGAGCTGGGCATCCTGTCTGTAGCAGGCAGTGCCACTGGCCACCGGCACATGGCCCTCACTGCACTTCTCTGCTCCTGGATGTCACCGGCATGCGACTTGAGGGTTGCTAGGAGCTCACCAAAAAAAAAAAAAATCTCCATTTGCCAGCATGGGGACTCTTGGTGACCACAGCATGCCCGGCTGTGGCCTGAGCCCTCTTGTGGCAGCTCCACACAGCTTGGGGCTTGGGGCTTCGGGCAGGAAACCGCTCCTGCTGCCTTTTTCCACGACAACCCTAAGCCCAGAGACACTTGCAAAAATGTCCCCTGGCCCCAAGTCTGGAGCTGTCGTGTCTCCCGCCACCCTGACCCTCTCTGGGCAGTCATCTTCGTGCCCTGCCAAGGAGAGGTGGTCCCAGTCCAATAGTGGCCCAAGTCCTCCAGCTTCACACCCTTCACTGGGCCATCACCACAGAGCCTGGCCACCGATGGAGGGAGGGCCTTGAGCCCTATTCTCACAGGCAAAGAGCTCACAGTACCTTAAGACGGTGGCTGCCAAGGACTCTTCTCTGATCAAATTCTTCTTAGTTCTTCATCCTTTCTTGTATGTGCTGGAGGTGGGTGACAGGGTCACAGAGTCATCTTCCTGTGTCTCCCAAATTCCCACCATGCAGTCTAGCCTCCCTGCTCCTTTGAACCTGCACAAGCACGTTAGCTACTGAGCTCCGCTCTGGGGCCTCCACAGAGATGCTGGGATGACGAGAGGCCCCCAGCACCCGCTGCCCGTGACTCCGCTTTGTTACACCTGCCGTCGGTTGTAGACTTGAAACCGTCGAGGCCAAGTCTCGTGGGGGGACCCAAAGCTTTCCACCAGTCGAATCCAGCCTCAAAGCCAAGAAGTGATGTCACATCCACACCATAATAATCACCACTGGATCTGCAATGAGAACATGACAGTCTTCAACAGCTCTGGGCTGTCACCTGCTGAAAAGGTGCCAGGCGGAGGCTGCCACCTGAACCAAAGCAGGGTCAGTGTCTTCGCTGCCTCGGCTCAGGGTCCCCAAGGCCACTCTGTTCTCACTCAGTTTCCAAGGTCTCCGGGCGTGAGCCACTCTCAGAGCCCCTGTGCTTCTCTCTTTCTTAAGGACTTTTGCTCACTTAGTTTCTCTGGTGTGTGTGTGTCTGTGTGTGTGTGTGTGTGTGTGTGTGTGTGTGTGTGTTGCTTTTAAAGAGTTTTGGGAAAAATATTTCTAAGAACTTTCAAATACTCAATTCTCAACCATGAGCAGGCCAGATCATCAGACGATATGAGAATGATTGTAATGGCGGTGACGGCGGTGACAGCAGTGACGGCGACGGTGGTGATAACAGCACTGGTGGTGCTGACAGTGATGATGGGGGTGATGGTGACATCGGTGGTGATGGTGCATGTTGTGGTTTGTGTCTAGCTGTCCCCCCAAAGCCTCATGCAGTCATGGGGAGGCAACTTCTAGAGTTTGAGATTGACTCATGATCAACGCTGGGATTACGGGTCTTAGTACTGCTTGGATTATGGGTGTGAGTCCTACACCCAGTCTGGGGTGGGAGGAGGAGAGAGGGCTCCTCTCTGTAGCCGTGGTTGCCGCTGCTCCTCCCATTTGTTCTCTCGCTCTTTGCCGCCACCATGAACTGCTGCCCTCTGCCATGTGCCGCTCTGCCTTGAAGCCAGCTGAGTACGGACTGAGACCTCCAATAACTGTGAGCTAAGTAAAGCTTTCCTTCCTTCACCTTGAGTGTTGGATATTTTGTCCCAGCAATGAGAGAAGAGTAATTGAGATAGTGCCGCTGGGGATAATGGTGGTGGTGGCGTCTGATGACGGGTGTGGTCCTGGCGATGACAGCGTGGTGGTGACAGTGACAATGGCAGCAGAGGTGGCAGCTGCCGCCTGTGGAGGGCCTGAGTGTGTTGACCTTGTCTGCTCCCGGGTGACTGGCTAGTGGGTACCATGCATAATGCCAGCTGCTCCAGAGGCTGGTCAAGAACCTCGCAGGACGGCGCAGCCAGCCCTGCAAGCTGCCCAGCTCCAAAACCCTGCCTTTGTGGATGGAAGGAAGGTGGAGGAGCCCGCAGCGCCCATCTAGGACTCCTCAGGACCGAGCACAGAGCACCCGCCCCTGCCGAATGGGGGGTAGGCAGCTCTGTGAGAGTTACCATGAGGGAGAAAGGAAGAGAAGAGGCCAGCAGGAACCCAGCGCCCGCAGGAGGAGGCAGAGACCAGCTGCCTGAGAGAGAGGCCACACCAGCACCCCAGGGGAGCGGTCTTTGTCAGGCATCTGGTGCAAACCCCTCCTGCGGCAGGCAGTGTCTGGCCAGAAGTGTGGGCTGCTAACTGGGCCCACAGCCTCGCAGAGGCGCCCTCGAGGAGCCGTGGTGCCAGCAGGTGGCTTCCCTTGGTGCCCTTCGCCGCCATCCTTCCCAGTCCCAGCCCTCAGCACTCGCCTCCGCTGCGCTCAGGAGCCAGGCCGCGACCCCCTAAGCCGGCAGCCCCAAGTCAGCAAGATCACCATCTAGAAATGGCTCTCCTCCGCCCCAGTCTGTTCCACAGACTTGAGATTCATCTGTCTAATCTCTTATCTGTAGCTATGAAATTGTATTCCCTTCTTAATAGGCCCACCAGTGTTATAGATGACTAGTTCAATAGCAGGCGGCAAGGAAGCTGCAGGCATACTTAAAAAAGACATTAACTCCTCGCACCCACAGCCGGAGCTGCCAGGACCCCGCGCCTGGAATCGCAGTCAGCCTGGCCTTGGTCTGGCCTCAACCTGAGCAAGGAGGCGCTACAGAGCCCAGCCCAGCGGAAACCGCTGCTGTCACCCCTGCTGGGGGACCTGTGTGCATGGGGACCCGCCCAAGGCAGGCAAGGGGTGGGGAGGCCAGAAACCCCCTTCCCTGCTGCTTCTCAGGAGGGAGCTCTTCGTGGTTAGGCCCTGCCCGTGTCTAGAACTGGCCTCACCTCCCCCTTATTCCTGTTGTAGCTCCTCAGTGATGTGGGGCTCTGCCCACCCGGAAGTTCCGAGTGTGCTCGCAGGACCTCGATCCTCTCCTCCATCTCGCTTCCCACACCCACCTGCCTGGTCCCTGCTCAGCCCCTGCAGTCTCCTGCCTTGGGCGTCGGCCCCCATGCTCCCCCGCCTGGGCTGTCTTCTCCTCTTCACCTGGGTGACTGGCAGCTTTAGGAGGCGGCCTCCACATGCAGGAAGCTCTCCCAAAGTTCCAGCTTCCACACTTTCTGGGTGGGCTGAGGGCCAGCCCCAGAGGGATGAGCCCAAGTCTTAATCCCCAGAATCTAGGGGGTGATCGTATTTCGAGCCTACGGTGCAGTAGGCCCACGGGCTTGACGTGAGACTGTCCTGTGTGAGGGTGGCATGAATCTAAAAAGACTATCCCTACAAGAAACAGCACACAGAGACCTGGCACCTCTGGTCAGAGGAGAAGGAGACATGGAAATGCAGGCAGAGGCCAGAGAGAGGTGGTCGCCACCACGGAGCCTCCGGAACCCCCAGAAACTGCCAGCTGCAGGACAGTCCCCTGCTGGAGCTGAGAGAGAAGTGGGATCCCACGGATACCTCGACTTCAGACTCTGGTGCCCAGCACAGTGGGCAGTTACGTGATGCCTTAAGCCCCCAGTTTGTGACCATGAGTTAGGGTGGCTCCCCAAAACCTGCAGGCCCTACAAGCTGGTCTAAGTGCTGCTCTCCCTGCCACAGCATGCCCACCAGGACATCACCGGCCTTGTCGCTCCCTTCTTGGCCTGTGAGTGCCTTGGCCGAGTATCTGCTGGTCCACTTGTGCTTGACCAGCCCAGGCCGGGACACATCAGGGACATGGTACACAGCAGCCATACAGGTGGAATGAAACAAAATGGGCTGGGATTATGGGGGTCACTGGGGAACCTCCAGTTCTCAGATGCCAAAAGGGGGCCTGGGTCTTGAGAATCGGGAGCCCAGGGCTGCCCTGGTCCTGCTTGTGCAGCCCTCGGCCTGCGTCCCTCACTCCCACCACCACCCACCGCAGCTTCGCACACATTTACTGCTGCCGGACGCACCTACTTCCTGAGCAGGACCTTCTTCGTCCCTCCCGCCCCAGCAGTGGTCCTCTCACTCCTCACACGCCCCGCGACATGCTCAGGCCCCTTCTGAGGCTTGTGGATGTCACAGCATTAGCAACAGGTACAAAGAAGCACATGGTGGAAATCAAGGCTGCCAGTACTCACCAAGCAGTACCAGGTGCCAGGGCAGGCAGCTCGCCGGGCAGGGGGTCCAGGCTGCGGCTGCCCTGCCTTCGAGGTGGCTGCCCCTCCCTGCCCAAGAGCCCCAGCTGCTGCCCAGCTACAGGCCTTGTCCACACGGGCTCTGCCTGGTTCTGGAGGCGCCTGGCTAGAGCCCCAGGTGCTGGCTGTCAGAGCGTCATCTCATTTGCTGGCTGGTTGGTTTTCATTATGCTCACTCTGGTCTGACACCCAGGAGTCCCCGGTGCCAGGGAGACGAAGCCAGCAGACTCCTCCCTGCCCGGGAGAAAGCCCCTCTCCCTTCTGCACTTGTCCGGTTCGACAGCTGCCACTCCCCATCAGGGGTCACCAGGCTTGTGTGCTTCTCTGCCTCCGGACACTCTGCAAGACCACATGCGGCTGTCAGAGGCATCAGAGACCCGGCCAGTGTCCTCAGGCACCTGCAGGCGAGGGACCAAGTTAGAAAGACAGCCGAGCCTGGACGCCGTGCCGCCGATCTCACGGGTCACAGGAAGGTCGGCCCTTCTGGGGAGGTTAACGGAGGATCCGGCGTGGACAGGAAGCTGAGTTCACCCTTCAAGAGTAGCTCCGACGGGGCAGGTGGGCGAGGGCGGGAGGGCACATGCAACACTGGAAGGAGGGGGCAGGCCTGGGGCAAGGATGAGTGCGGCTGGAGGACAGACCCCACGACCAACGCTCACACTGCCGCCTGCTGCCCACCCTGGGCCCCTGCACCTTGGGTTTCTCATCTGTACAGATGCGGAGAAATACAGGGCTGGGTGGTAGGTCTGGCCCAGGGACAGTGCACTTGCGTGCCAGCTCTGGTACTCAAAGGCCAAGCGCATGGGGTCCAGGCGCTCGAAGGCCAGGTTGGAGCTCAGAGGCACCGTCCTGCGGGGCAGTGCTGGCTGTGCAGCTGCCACCCGGTTCAGCTTGCCTGGCTGAGTCATAGCCTTGGGCTGCAGGTAACAAGAGCGCAGTCTCAGCTACTACAGCCAGCCCAGGCCCAAAGCTGCGGGTGCGTCCACGGCAGCAGGGGCGTGGCTTCAACACATCACATCTCTGTGATGCCTCCTGCTTTCCCAGCTTCATGTGAATCTTCTTCAGGGAAGTATTTGGGTTTTCACTCGTGTGTGTGTGTGTGTGTGTGTGTGTGTGTGTGTGTGTGATTGTTGCAGGGTCTCATTATGCAGCTCGGACTCACAGTGACCCTCCTGCGTTCAGCCTCCCCAGTGCTGGGATTGCAGGCATGCGCCACCACACCCGGACTCTGGCCACCTCAGCCTGCCCTGGGGTGCAGTTGGCACAGCGTGTGGTGCTGGGATCGAGCTGCAGGCCCTGCGCTTGCCTAAGGAGACACTAGTCTGCTGAGCTGTCTTGCCAGCCCCAGTCTCACTCCTTTTTAATTGTGTTCTTTCTTTTCCTGTTGCTCTCCAGAGTGTTCCTTATATATTCTGGGTATGAGTTCTTATTCAGATGTATATATTAAAGTACTTTCCAAAGGAAGGCTTGTTTACTCAGTCATTCAGTAGTGTGTGCTGATGAGCAGATTTTAAATCCTTCAGGCGTTCCATCGTGTGGATTTTTTTCTCTTGTAGGGCTTTTCCTATCCTACAAGAAAATTCTGCCTACCTTAGAATGTATAGTATGCTAAGCTTTCTTCCAGGAGCATTATGATTCCAGGCTCCATAGGTAGCTCTACGATCTACCTCAAATTAACTTAGAAAATAGAATGAGGTACAGGTTTGACCTCATTTTCTCCATAGAAATAGCTAGTTATTTCCAGCCCACTTGTTAGAAGACATTTCCCTTAATCAACGGACCTAATGACTTGGTTGAAAACCAATTGACCGTGTGAGGACCTATTTTTATGCTCTGTATTCTGTTCACTTTGTCTGTTTCTCTACTCTTAACACCAATATCATGCTATCGTAAGTCCTTACGGTTTGTGCTAAGACTTTAATCAGATAGCGTAAGTTTTCCAACTTCCCTCTTCATTTCAAGATCGTTTACCTACTCCGGATCCTTTGCATGTGAATTTTAGTATTAGTTCAATTTCCTCAAAATAATCTGCTTGGATTTTGATAGGGATTATACTGAGCTTGTAGATCAACTTGAAGAGAAGGGACTTCTTAGCAACATCAGTTCTCTTAGTCTCTGAATATGTTCCGTCTTTCCATCAAGCATCACTTCATAAATTTGAGTGTAGGGCCAGCCAGATAGCTCAGTGGATTAAAGCATCTGCTTAGGCAGAGCAGGGACCAGGGTTCTGTCCCCGGGGTGCTCTTAGACAGTGACTGAGCCTGGGCATGGTGGTGCGCACCTGTAATGCCAGCACTGGGGAGGCTGAAAACAGGAGGATCACTACAAGTCTGATCTGTGTAGTGAGACCCT
>NDGN011439230.1:0-10828 GCA_002564285.1 Tympanoctomys barrerae
CCTGAGGCTGGCAGCTTTGTGGAAGCAGCCACTGAAACAACTGAGCTAGGGCCGAGCCCCCATTGTCTTCTAGCTGAGATCAAGAACCTAACACCGATGATTTGAGCGGCTTATCAGTCCTTTGCACGCTCAGCAGCAAGGTGCAGTGTATTAGTTACTCTTCTTTCGTTGCTGGGACAAATACGTGACACTCAAAATGAGGGAAGGAAAGGTTTATTTAGCTCACAGTTACTGGAGGATTCAAGACACTGGAGGAGAGGGAAGAGAGACTGGGGCGCAGCCATGTCCAGGATGACCCTCTCCACACTTCTGAGAAAGCACAGGCTAGCCAGTTTAAAGGTTCGCACCTCTCTGGCCCCGCCCCAGTCCTCGAGCCACGCCCCTCGAGCTGTGTGCTGCCCCTCAAGAGGTGACTGCCCCGTGATTTACATGAGGCTTTGCCAGGGCAACTAAATACAAACCATAACCTGCAGGAAAGCCTCCCCTGTAGAGGTGGCAGTAGGAGGCAGAGAACATAAAGGGAAAGACCTGGATAGAGAGACATCCTACCAGGGCGGGCCTGTGGGGGCCAACCTCTTCTGACCAGACCCTGCCTCTTGACCTAAATTTAGTGATAGTGCTCCATTATTCAATCATCCTTTAAAAGTCCTGCCTTTGAGTGTGTGAGATTTTAGAGGGCCTTCCGGATATGAACCAGAATAGCGGAAGTGAGAAAATAGGCACAGATGGAGGGGCCTTCTCCATTGACACTTCTTCTGGGGTAGGAGTCAACATGGTAAAATTCGTGGAAAATTCCAAGGGTCTAGTATATATTGGATAGCCACTGAGTAATGCGCTCAGGTCCCATGGGCACTAGGGGTGGAGCTAAGGATAGAAGGTGGTAGCAATAACGTCTTCTGTTTTTCTCCTCTTTCCATGCCTTGCAGGGGTTAACTCTTTCATGGTTTACATGGCCTACAAGGATTTGTACCAAGTGTCCAACACGGAGGTAACAACCCCTATGTGGTGCGGTTTGGGGTATCTGATGGATTTCCTCTTGTTGCTGAGTATTTTGGCCCTTGTAACATGAGTCACTGTGGTCAGTGTGGAAGACCACTGGGCCAGCACATTTCTCAAAGCGCTTGCTGTCCCCATGGCTTTGTAAATAAGGTGATGGGCAGGGCACCACTGGGTGGGCAGACAGGGAGCTGGAACTTCCACTAACAGCAGCTTCCTCAAAGGCTAAGAGGAAGGGCAAGCCTAACTCTTCGTCCACTGTGCAGGTTCCTGGCCCCTTGTAAGCTGGGTGACAGTGCGGGATTCTCTGCCTTATCTGCTCAGGAGGACGTGCTGCTTCAGGGAATAGCTGTTCCAGCTTGCTTGTGCCTCTTCTTAGAAAGTCATGGCATGTGTCTGTTCTAGACTAACCTCAAATCAGCGGAGGAAATACAAATAATTAATTCCTGTGCCTCTTGCTTAGGAGATGAAAGTTGGTTCAAGTGTAGGGTTGTAGCTTTTCTGTGAGCTTTGACCTGGCTGTACTAGCCCTCTGGAACCCTTCTTCAGTGTTGTGTCTCAGCTCAGTGGGAAATGATTCATTAGAAGTATGTTCCTGACCCAGAGGGGGCACTCCCCCGTGCTCCATTAGATTCAGGTCCTGTTTGTCTAGGAGTTAGGCCAGGATCTTCAAGTGGGCGCATCACCCAGAGCTGCTCTGGACTATACTCCTCTTTGTCATGCATATTTTAGTCTCTATATCTGGGTTAGTCAGGGATTTCTCCTGCTTTATTCCATTTGTTTAAGCTCTAGTTTTAGTAGCTGGCTTTCAGGTGAGGTGGCTAAGAGTGGCTGGGAAGGTGACACAAATTCATTTCTCTTTCAGCTCTATGAGATCTTCACCTGCCTAGGAGAATTAGGGGCCATTGCCCAAGTTCACGCTGAGAATGGGGACATCATTGCCCAGGTAACATCATGCAGCCACAGGATGTGCTTTCTGTCTCATTTCTTCATGGCCGCATGAGCTCCTGGTGTATGGAAGAGTTCCTCGAGGTGCTTCGTTAAGGATAAAACTGGCCCTAAAGAACCTCACAGTCTATATGGAGGGAAAAAAGAAGGGGAAATGGAGACAAGCAAGGAGAAACTACACAATGCTCTGAAGCAGGAAGAGGTCTGACCAGAAGCGGTGCCCTGGAGGAGGATGCTTCTGTAATGGTCCAGTTAGTGGGAAAGCAGTACAGATCTTCTCTGAAAATGAGTCAAAGCTACATGACATGCTCTGTCCCGGAGAAAAACCTTCAGGCAGCATTTCTCAGAAGCCAGAAATCTGATCCACATCTGCAGCAATCACAGCCTTAGATAATAAAGAACTTAGGTCTTGTGGGGATCGGGCTGGTTTCCTAGAAATCATATTGAGAAACATGAGGAAAGAATGATGAAAGCAAGGGCCCCAAGGCCCAAAGAGCTAATTTGTAAGGCAGCAGAGAGCAGTCCGCTCTCCATCTCCTGGGCTGCCTAATGGAGGAGATGTACACACAGATGCGTCTTGGGCAGGCCTGTGTTTATCTCTCAGTCATCCAGCACTGGCCTCTGCTCGAAGGAGACAGCCAGTGAAACAGAAAGGGAGCTGGCTTAGTTCGCTTGATAGCACTAGTTACCAGAACCAGCTTTCATTCTTTCTGAGCATACTCTGAGCGCTTTCTGCCAGATTCGAGGCTCTGAGGCGAGCAGAAACAGACACATTCCAGTTCTCAGTGCTGTAGCTACGCCTCCACTGCAGAAACTGCCCAGGCCTTGGTGGGAGCAGTCAGCAGGGATGTGGAATTAGTGGAGAGGCTGAAATTAGTGGAGAGGCTGACCCTCGTCTCAGACCCGTTAGCTTCCTAATAGCACATACCTTTAGTTAAGCACTTACTACTATACGCCAGGCACTGGTGGGGACTCTGGAATGTTGTCATTTAGCCTTCTTCTAACCCTTAAAGGGACCATTATCCTCCCTGTTCTGTAGATCAGAGTTTGGAGTGCTGAGGATTATGTCTCACTCCAAAATTACAGCAAATAGCTGGAAAGACCAGATGCTACTCCTAAGGGCTTGTGCCTCAGCAGGCACCTTTGCCTAGAAATGGAGTTTGTGGGGTCCCTTCCTCCTCAAGCCCAGCTGCAGGCCCCTGGGGACACAGTGCCCATCAGCGCAGGGCTCCAGCCACTGGGGTCTCAGAGTCTGACTGAAGTGAGAACTTTTCTCTTTCCTATGACCCAGGAGGCTAATTAGTCAGGCCCAGGTGGTACCTTCTTCCACATCTCCCACACACCCAGACATAATGAAATCATTTTCCACAGAGTGCCCAAGGGCCCACGAGTGTCAGCTGCCACTCCCACTTCACCAAGGGTTCCGTTCAGCAGCCAGAGCTCCAGCCTTTTCAGCTGCCCTTGAAACCCAGCTCCCTGCTCCTCCACTCTAAAGGCGAGGGGACTCCAAGGCAGAGGCCCTCCCCACAGAGGGCTCTTCAATCCCCTCCGCCCCCGGTTTTCCCCTGCCCCAAGAAGATCTGCTCTCTGTCAGGAAAATAATAAGGGCATTATTCCATTTGGATGAGTTTCTTGAGTGTGTTTATTAAATTCAGCTTCAGCAAAAAGATTTTATCACAATGTCTAAGTGAAGGCAGCTGCTGTCCTCAGCATTTCTTGCTACATTTCTGCAAAAGTGACTAAAGAGCCATAAGAAATCTCTTCCTTTGGATACAAACAAGAGCAGTTTTCAAACCTTTTAAATAAACAAGGTAGTATGAGGGTACAGCATCTCTCGGCATTCATCTAACAGTCTTTAGTTTTTATTAGTACATGTTTGGGATACATGATGCTTATGTTCATTGCGGGTGTTGGGTAGAGGTACATAACACGTCTACATGTACATAAGCATCTTGTCATTTTTAGTCTTCCAACTGTAAGAAAACTGTGGAGTTTAGAATAAGTCTTCCGGAGCCAGGGAGATGGCTCAGTGGGATAAGCGCTTCCCTGGCAAGTGCAAGGGTCTGAGTTCAGTCTCCAGTTACACACACACACACACACACACACACACACACACACAGACTAAGTCTTCCCAAGAGTCATGAATTACAAGCACTGGATTTTCCTGACTCCACATCTTGAGATGCAGGAGCTCAGTAGCTGAGTACAGTAAAGTGTGCCTGAAGATGCCTCTCCGCTGGTCTGTTGGCACACACTTGTACTCTTAGTACTCTAGGAAAGTGAGGCAGAAGGACCTCAAGTTCAAGCCCTGTTTGGGCAACTTAGCAATTTAGGGAGACACTGTCTCAAAAACCAGTAAGAGAGGAAGAGCTCGGTGGGAAAGCCCCGGGTTCAATCTCAGCCTCCCCAACATCACCAAAACCAAGGAAAATGTATCCCTAGTAAATGTGTTTGGAAGCCGCTGCTTGAGCTAGCTTTCTCCTGTGCATTATAAAGGCCCACATGAGCAAAAGAGAAGTGAGTGCAACGTAAGACAAAAGCATTACTGTCGTCAACCACAAACTTTGTGTGGACTGAGGTGCTTCAGAGTGGACACTCACTAATTTTGGAGAAAATGTTACTCCACTGATGTCTGAATAAATGAGGACAGTGCGAATGACAAGTAGAGGTGTTCTGAAGGAAAAAGCAGCCCCTGACCTTTTATGTAACTTTCTGAGTCTTCCATATACTTTCCTCTTTACTCCTTGTTTAGAGATTTTTGAGTCCTGAACAACAAAAACATTAAAACTTTTCTAAAGGTCCCGGAGTTGGGAAGCGAGATAAGGCTCGCTCCAGCCACACTTCCCTGCACGCCAAGGTCAGCTGGCTTGTGGGAAGGAGCGCTAGGAATTTCAGGGCGAATGCCAGCAAAACTGCAGGTGTGGTGGTTTCGGATCCCTGCCAGGCCCAATTAGTCCAGTGCGTGCACGGTGCCCAGACACCTGCTTCTCCCTGAACGCTGGCCAGAAGTCTGAGGAGTATAGCGCGCGGCCGTCAGGGCCAGGCAGGTCGGCTACAGCGTCCAGTGATCGGCTAGAGGAGATCTGACCCAAACACTAACTCAGGGCTGTCGGGAGGCATTATTTCATCCAGTTAAAGTGTGACTTCACTCATTAACTGAAATGTAGGTTACTAGCTTATCGCTTTACGCATTCTGATTTGCTAGGTGAGAAAAGACCAGAATCGGCACTGCGATGAAAGCAGCCCGGGTGATTTCAGTGTGGGTGGTGCTTGGACCACACTTTGGGAAATGCTGCATTAAGCTGTAAAGTCCTGTAATTCAAGTACTTATCACAGAGCCTGGTGCGAAGCAGATATTCCGTACATTTTTTGCATAAATGAGTGTAAGGTGCAGAAATGAACAAACCAACAAGTTAAGCAAATGTGATTTCACAAACAACTGACTCTGAAAGTTGTGGAGAGTAAGTGGGTGACCCGACAGGAATTCTGATGGGTAACACAAAAACTGTATGTTCTCAGGAACCAACTGTCTTACCTTCACTAAAAGGAAGTCACAGCCTGGGGAAATAGTTCAGCTGTATAAGTGCCTGCCTGGCAAGCGCAAAGTCTTGAGTTAGATTCCCCAGAACAAATATATATATATCACTTATATTGCAACTTCATATATAGAATTAAAGTTTGTTGCATATGCATATTATTTTCATCTTTTAAGTACATGTTTGGATCACAATGTACCAGTATAATTTTTCCAAATTTAGTTGAGCTTACCTCTTTTATCTCCCCCTCATTCCAGGAGCAAAACCGGATGTTGGAAATGGGGATAACTGGCCCAGAAGGCCATGTGCTGAGCAGACCGGAAGAGGTAAGTTATGGGGTGGAGCTAAAGGGGGCTGTAAGGAGAAAAGGCAGCAGTAGCAGCAGGGGTGCTTATGTTTATCAGCACGTCCAAAATGAGAGTCCCAAGCGCCTACCCCTCACTGTGCACATGGACTGTATTTGTGGTTGGCTTGCTTTTCTTGGGCCACATACGAACCACTGAGCGGCAGTGAGAAGTTTGCACACAGGAGAGCAGTATCAGAATAGTTCCTTCAAAGACCACTTCTGACTGATCAAAGCTCAAGGACCTGTGAAAATACATTAGAAGGAAATGCAAAGGAGAAACTTACTTGTGACCCCTGATCTTTTTTTAAGATGATGCAAGTTGCAGTGAGCTCAGCAGATTTGCAGTACAAGTGTTAAATTGCTAATGCCTTTCTTCATCATTGTGAATCTTGGAGACATTTGTGCTTATTGTCTTTCTTTACACTATGTTTTGAGGCTGGCAATACATTGTTCATATGAATAGGAGGTTAATGGGGGTTTTTCACAGTCATTATGCCCATTGTTTTACCTAAGGTGATGAGTATGTCCAGGTATGCGAATTTCCCACTTGTCATATGCATGATGATGTACAGCTGAAGAACCAATCAAATGTGGCAAGTGACTGATTCCTTGTCTCTGGGGTGTCAGTGGCCTCGCCTGCTGGCGCAGGACACACAGCTGGGAATTGGCTGCCCATATGGCTGAGAGCAGGTTGGCTATGGAAGAACAGCCACTGTCTGGCACCTGAAGCCAATCCAAGGCTCTTTGAATCAGTGAAGCAATTCCTGTGGCTCTAGGGTCATTCCAAATTCTACTGCAGATAGAATAACCAGAACAAGAAAAGATTGGGTTCCAGGGCCCAGCTCTGTTAGAGCCTTTTTGACAATTAAATATGACACATGGAGAAAAACCTTTCTGTGCTAGGATGCAAAATGAATTTTCACAAACTAATGAAGCACCAGCAAGGGTTGGCCAGATAGCTCAGAGGATTAAAGCACCTGCTTAGGCAGATGTAGGGGCCAGGGTTTGATCTCCAGTGTGCTGGGTTGGCCTGCCCTGGGGCACACTGAGACAGCCACTGAGACTGGGTGGTGGTGTGTGCCTGTAATCCCAGCGCTTGGGAGACTGAAAGCAGGAGGATCACTATGATCTGTGTAATGAGACCCTGGAGCCCCTGTACTAAATACATTAAAACAAAAGAAGCACCGGCAGCCACATAGAACTTGTTCAGCCCACCAGAAACTCTGTGTGATATTTTTGTTATCATATGAAATAGAAAATGAGCTTGTATTAAAGTAATTGTAAAGACTGTGTCCTGACATTTGGAAAGGCCTGACTCCTTAATAGCACAGAAAGCACACCTGGTAGCGTGCCGACTGCGTGCACTATTTCAGTTATCCTTCTTACTGCTGCTCCAAGGAGGCTGACATCATTGCACAGGTAAAGAATCTGCAGCTCGGCTGATCATGTTTGAAGAACTGGAACACTGTCCGCAGTGTGAGCAAGCCAGGGTGATCCACGCTATTAGTGGAACTCTGTGAATGTTGGCCACTGGAGAGTTGTGCTGGCAAAAGAGATTTCAGCCGCAGCCCCTGCCAGGGGATTTCAGAGAAAAGTCTATTTTTGTTCTTTGGTTTGGTTTTTCAGCCTCCTCCTAACCCACTCCTCCCAACCTTTCCCTCATTCCCATCTCCTTTTTAGTAAAAAAAAAAAAAAAAAAAAAAATTCTCAGCTGTAAATCTCTACAACCCTGTAAACCCTTTTGGGTGAGACTGGAGTGTGATGTTGATGTAACCCTCCAAAGATAGACACGCTATAGAAGTGTGGAATAACCACGTTGCCAGAGGGGGGAGGTCAAAGAGGCCATGGCTGAGGTCAGGGGTGCTGTGTGGTCAGCGGAGGTATGAAGGGGCAGGATAGCAGGGAGAGCCAGGCTGCTTGGTTTGAAAGCACCCCAGGATACCCTATCCAGTGGTGCTCTGCAGAGTGGAACCTGAGGGGTCCAGGGTGCAGTGGGGTGCTCTGGGCTGGCAGTGTTCAGCAGCGCTCAGGGACCTCTACCAGCCTTTTCTTCACCAAATGAACAGCTTGGGGGGTGCCCAGTCAGCCCCCCAAGTTCTAGGGCCAGTCTGCTGAATCCCAGGCCGGGCTGGTTTGCGTTAAACAGCCACCGGGCATCTGTAAGCTATTTTGGTGTGTTTCTAAGCAGTGGTCTGCATAGGCTAACCAGAAAGTCACATTCTTAAAAAAGGAGCTGCTGGTGATCAGATGGAAAGACGCCAGCATCTGGGTGCCAGGCTGAATAGGACCAATCGGGGCTTGGAGTAAGAGCCGACTCACACTGGTCAGGAACTGATGACCACCTAGACTGCCCCTTGACCTGTCCCGGAAGCCAAGTGACTGATCGCAGGAACTACCTCACTCAATCCTCTGAGCAACCCTGAGTGTCAGGTCATGTTATTAACCCTGCTTTACAGACAAGGAAACTGAGGCAGGTTGTGTGATGTACTTGACTCGTAAATATGCCATCTGACACACCCTGAGCTCTCAGACCCTCCTATATTAATGAAGAATGGAAATCTCATTACTTGTTGCTTGACAAATGGAACGGGGTTAGAAAGCCTACTTGAAAACATGAATTCTACATGAGGGTGGGATGGAAGAAATCAATAATAAAAGAAATCTTTGTGCTGAGAAGCCTGGAGGTTATGTTTATAAGAAGTGCTCCCTAGAATTCACTGTCTGTGGGCCAGTTTTTGCTTTAGGAAAGCACTGGAGAGGCCGTGATGCCTGATTGCTTTGACTGATTATTGCACACTTGACGATATTTTCTCAGAGAATCTCTCTTGAGAATATTGGGGAGCATGGACTCCCGTTCAAGTACAGCCTATGTGATAGTGACAGGGAGAGGAGAGAGAAGGCTAAGAGCTCTAGGGGACAGTGAGTGAGTGCTGACTCCACGTTAGGCATTGCTCTCGGACCCAGCCCTGTGCTGTTTCTCCTACGTGTTTTAGCAAAGAGGGGTAAAGGCACTGATGAGCTAAGAAAAGCACAGAGTTAGGAGGTAACCGATCTGAGATGCAGGTCCAGGTGTCTAAGTCCAGGTCCTTCTCGGTTTTAAACTTGTGCACAGTGCTGTACTCTCCCCTTGTATGGAGGTGGACGAGTGGCCAGGGTGAAAGGCTTGGGCTCCTGTTGACTCCTGTGTGTGTGTGTGTGTGTGTGTGTGTGTGTGTGTGTGTGTGTGGTCTTTTTTGCAGCTGGAAGCTGAGGCTGTGTTCCGTGCCATCACCATTGCCAGCCAAACCAACTGCCCCCTGTACATCACAAAGGTCATGAGCAAGAGTGCAGCTGATCTCATCTCACAAGCCAGGAAAAAAGGTAATGGACGTTCTTGGAGCCCCTGCCACACTCTCTGGGCCCTTCCCTCCCTGGCTGCCTGTACAATATAAATGGTGCTTGTTTTGCTCACTGCTGTGCTCACTCGGAAACCTCAGCGCACACTCAGGACCGAGATTCTCCCCTCTGAGGTGCAGGAGGGTTCTGCGGCTTGCCTAGGATGACACAGCCTGAACAGATTACTAGGGGACCTGCCGTCTTCTGTCCTCTATGCGACCTTTCACTCCCAGTTCATGTTAGGTGAGCTTTATAAATATGCACACGAGTCAAGATTACTGGTGTGCCAGAGTCAAAGATCCAGCCCAAACTAGCTTAAACAAGCAAACAGACTCCCGTGATTGATTGTGGGTATTCATGCTTAGCCTTCCTGAGGGGTTTTAACAAAGGTATCTATCACTCTTACTCCGTTCTTGGCTGTCTTTCCTCCCTGGGGGCTTTGCTGTCATTGTGAACAGTGACAAGGACAGAGGCCAGGAGCACAGGGACTGCCTTTGCTTGGATCACTTGCTCATCCCTGAACCAAACCCTGTGCTAGGGATGATGGTACAGTCGAGCCAGGGCTGCAGGCTGGACACAGCGCAGGGTCACCTAGCCAACCACAGAGGTCAGTGTGGGTTCTCTTGGGAGCTGGGCAGAGTGGGTCTTCCACGGCTGCCCGCCACCAGGCCTTCACAGCACAGGCCCCGGCCCCTGCTGACTTTCTCTTTCCTCTCTCCACTGCTGTTAACCTGGCCCTCAGCTCCCTAGAGCGCAGCTAAAGCTTACTCCCATTTTCAGGCTTTCTTCCTTCCTTTTGGTTCTCATCCTCAGAGGCAGAATAATGGGCTCGAGTCTGTGAGTCGAGTGAGCAGTGTGGCTGAGAACCTGGAGATGGCAGCTGCGTGTCTGGGCGTGAAGGAAGATCGGCGGGGCCCGGTTGCGCCATCATGACTGCCCTGTGCTGGCAGCCAGCCTGGCGCTGCAGACGCCAAGATGAGGGCTCATCTGCCAAAGTGACCTGGGAGATTCCACATGTGGGTGGCTGGGGCCTAGAGCAGCTCCAGCTGACCCTGCCAGCTGCTTTGTCAGCTGCATGGCCTGGCCAAAAGGGCTACCCTTTCCTAATCGAAGGACATTCTTCCTGACTGCCCAGGTCCAGCTGGCAGTTTCGGGGTATCTGCCCTCACTATGTTCATGGTAGGCTGCTCCTTTCTCAGCACTTAAGTGCCCCAACTGACATGGCAGCGTTGCTCCACTGGGCATAAATCAGTGGGTGAGAACCAGGAAAGCAGCATTTATTACCCATTCTTGGGGAAAGGAAATGGGAGAGGGGTTGTGCAGGGACCGCACCCCACTCTGAACCCACATCCTTTGAGCCAGGACCCCCCATCATACTCAACACTGTGCTGGTAGCTGCATCGTGCCAGGAACCCACCCCCAGGGTGACCTGAGATCTCCAAGGATGGGGTGTTTCAGTTGAATGCTTCTCTTATTTTGAAGTTCACAGAGAAGGGCCAGCGAGATAGCTCAGTGGACTAAAGTGCCTGCTTAGGCAAGCTTAGGCAAGCGCAGGGACTGTGGATCCTCAGGACCACATGGCTTGCCAGCCCTGCCTCCAGGGTGGGCTGAGCCAGGCAGTCTGGGC